>CAVNYN010205102.1:0-81101 GCA_963692815.1 Nyctanthes arbor-tristis | reverse complement strand
CAAAGTTGTTATTAGTGCCTGGAGTATAACTTTATACATCAATAAATAATATCTCTATTTAATTAACACATGAATCTACACGATATCACAAACCTCAGTTATTATTGCCATTCCTTTCTCCATTTCTTCCCAAAGAATAAGGACAATAAAATCAGGCAACTACCCTTAAAAGATCTCAGATTGAGCCACTTCTAAAGTTATTGGGCTATCTAAATCTGAGGTGATATTGGTGAGTTTTTATATTTAGTCATATGACTTAATGATTATTGGGGTTTTAGTGGAAATTAGTGGATGAAATTTGATTCTTGGGTTTTATTTTCTGCCATGTTTGCAGCTTTTGTGGAGGAAAATTGCACCCAACACAATATCAATTCTTTAGTAATGTAAATATAATTAATTTGTGATCATATAGGCTGAAAGTTTCAATTTTATCCGCCAAAGATTTCATTTTTCTCTCCTACTACTTTCATTTTACTATTTCTTTTAATAATATGTAGAGAAATAGTAGAAATGATGTTAAAAGTACTGATTTCGTTCCCACCTTCTATACTTCTTCACGGGGTTCAACTAAAGTTCAGTCAATTTCTGCACAAAATAATTAAATCAGTACCAGAAAATTACCTTAAGAAGGGGATAGGGTTCTGCTAGCAAAAAGCGGGGAAATCAATGTCTCCGCTAGTTGGCCGATGTCGCCGCGACGGCGCAGGCGCTGGGGTGTGGTGCAACAGAGGGAAAGATAAATTTACAAAAGAATAACTAGACAGAAATTGGGTCAATAGAGAAATAATTAGACAGAAATTGGGTCAATAGAAGACAAAAAATGGAACATAAATTTACATGGAAAGAAGCACGACTTCGCCTCCCGGCCAATGGTGGTTTCGAGTCCAGTAGGAAGGGGCCGTCTTCTGAACAAGAGCGAGAGAGAGAGAGAGAGAGAGAGAGAGAGAGAGAGAGAGAGAGAGAGAGAAAATTGGGGGCCGGTTTTCCGTCACAAAATGAGGGCGCTGGTCGGCTTCTCCTTGGGCTGAGCTCCTTCACCGGCAGTCCAGTGTCTTGGCAACGATTTGATTTGGGTGGGGGAGGGGGGCAGACAAGCCCAGAGCGAGAGAGTTATCCATTTAGGGAGGGAGTGGTTCTGAAACGTGTGGTGGGTGCAGGAATATGTTGCAGATTCAAATTTTTTGGGTGCGGTCAGGTCAAAATTGGGGGGAATTCCATTGCTTATGTGGTGTGGGTCCGCCGTCCAATTTGGCATGCCAACTCAAAATTTGAGCTCTCTAAAGAAAACATCAGCTTTTCATAGAAAAACTGGTAATGACAAACGTACGTTCAAGCCATCTGCCTTTTTTTTGCCACTAGAGGTGTAAAGCCTTCCTACGGTTAGGAATAATACCTGTGTCTCTCTCTAATTGAGAGATGAATTGGAGAAGACGAGAGCGAGAGAAGCCGACCCAACGTTCTTTTCGTTGAGAGAGGAAAACAAGACCATATAACACTTGGAGAAAGAATAGGAGTGTTGCTGAAAGGCTGAAAGGAGTGGATGGTGAGGCTGGTTAAGTTGGCTCGAGTTCCCTTGGAAATTTTCAATTTTCAGCTTTTGCAGGGAACATATCGACCATATATTCTTTGGCGCCCGAAGATTTGGCACCTAATTAAAAAAATAAAAAAATAAAAAAATAAAAGAAATATTTGGCACCTATAGTGAAATATATATATATATATATATATGTAATTTTTTTTTTCAAAAGTACAATGAAATATATATAAGATGAGGTCTCAAAATAATAATAATAACCATAAATTGATATTAATTTAATGAAAATAAATTCTTAGAATATTAGAAACAAAATAATAGTAAAAAGAAAATGCTATCATATTCATTGAAAATAAATCAAGCATAGATTTTTGGGCATGGGGAAATATCAATCTAAAAATTGAAAATTTTGATGATATATTTATATTTGTCATTACCTCGTCGCTGTACTAACTTCTTATTCGTCATTGAATTCGTTCTCAATCCACTCATCATCTTCGTCTGTGCCATCCTTGACCTATCACTATACTCTTCTTTGGCTTCGTCTAGTGCCTCCATTTCTTCTTCATTCTCTTCATCATCCTCTGGTATAATTTCTTCTTCATCATGTGTTATAATCTTTGTGACTTCATCCGTATCTCCTCTCTGGATAGGCATCATATTGCACTAGAGGTTGTTGATCCAACTCTAAAGAAATACTAGCACGACGCTGCCTAGTCGGGACTTGATTCTCTTAGAATACAAGTTTTACCCATAAATTACATTCTTCGTTTCTAGACATAAGTCCTTCTTCCCGTTTGAGATGTCCTGCTTTTGCCTTCACTACTGCCGACCAATCTCCGTGTCACAAAACCATTCTCCCGATGAGGATTCATCCAACTATGATCATCTGACATGTTGCTTCATGTCATACAAAATATACAATCAAGACAACTATAATATAAAAATCAATTTCAAAGTGTAAAAAAAAAGGCTAAAAACAAAATAAAATTCCACAAAAATTATATTTTTTTCAGCTACTCTGCTAATTAAATATATAGTAGTATTCCAATTTATAGAACATAGATATGCAATGGAACATAGATATGCAATTTATAGTACATAAATATGCAATGGAACTTCTTAAATTAAGCTCAATATTTTTAGTATTTTCTAAAAGTTACAAATTTTAAATTATTAGTTTATATGGGGAATGTTGTGTGAATGAATAAATTAGACAAACATCTAGAACGGCAACTAATGTGTTCCACTCATTTTATTTGATTTAATGCTCGAGGTCTACTTATTCAGTTAAACCCGTTGCCAACTACTTTCTACATTTATCTATCAAACCCATTACAAGCTACTTTCTATGTATTTTCAAAAAAAAAAAAGTTACTTTCCACATCCACCACTAGAGTAAAATTATATACTACCAAATTAAAAAAAAAAAAAAATTACATCATTAAAAAATTTCATTCTAATCGAAAACTTCTCACATAAGACAAGCACATTAACAATTATTAATCAATAAGTTCCATCAATGAAACAAAAGATTTTTCAATAAATCTAGTTAATATACAAATTCTTACAATACTCAATACAAAAGTTCCTTTTTCACCACAATAACTAACAAAAGAAAATTATATTTACCTCCAAATATTAGGGAAAACCTTTATTGACTTGCTAGATATGCAATACCACCAATTTTTGTATTCAAAAAATAAGTGGAGTTTTTTTATTTCATGCAGAGAAATGAAGGTATGGACAAAATTATGTGAGGAGACTGCTGGAAGTGATGGACGAGTCTAGTTGAATTTTTTGAATGGCACATATTTCTAACGGAACTAAAAATCTGTCGCAAGTTTCTGATGGAAGGGAGAGGTCCGTCGCAACTTTCTGATGGATAGGAGAGGTCCATCGCAACTTTCTGACGGATAGGAGAGGTCCGTCGCAACTTTCTGATGGAAGGAAGATGTCCGTCACAATTTTGTGACGGAACACACGAGTCCGTCAGAAACCTTGACAACTGTAACGCTGGCCATTGGTTGGAATTTATGTTGAATTAATTTCAACAGCGTCATATGGTTGGGGATAAGTAATTATGGTAAGAATTCTGACGGAATTGGCACTCCGTCAGCAAGTTTCTAACTGATGAGTCATCTGTTGAAAACCTTCTGATGGAATTGGTAGTCCGTCAAAAAGTTTGTTGACGGAATGACTCGTCCGTCGGAAAGCTTCTGACGGAATGATTTGCCTGTTAGAGATTTGCAACGGATTTTGTGACCATGTACCTCATGCGTCACTAGTTTCTGACCAAGTTTTCTTTCCGTCAGAAGTTCTGACGGATTCATATATAGGTCAGAATTTTGTGACGGATTTGCGACGGATTTTTCCTTCGTCAGAACGTTACTAACAGACTTCAAATTGGTCAAAAAGATTCTGACGGATTTGTCGTATTGGTCGGAAATTTCTAATCGATCTGAATTGGTCAGAAATTTTTGGTAGCTATTGGCCTAGTTTTTAGTAGTGTTGAACTAATCAAAATATTACTTGAAAACGTATCTTTTAATTGTATCATGTATTAATGATTGGAAATGTTATATACTAAAATCTGTAATCTATGTTTATAAAAATTTATTTTTTAATTTGAGTACTGATTAAGTAACCATTGTGCTAAGTTTCTTTCAAGCTCGATCGTAAGTGAAGTAAGTTTTAAAGTACAGTTACATATGAGATCACTTTTGAAAAATTTATGACATATGAAGTATGTTTAATGGTATTTGAGATAATTAACTCTCATTGGGACTAAGAGAGTATTAAATATGCAACACAGTTCATGTTTGTTAACGGGATATTTGGTTTAAATTCTAAAGCCGTGGCGAGGAATGTATATACTCTAAATTCAAGTGGCTCATGAATTAAGTGTCCTAACCCTTGATAGAGTGCTTCAAGTTTCGTGAAAGAAAAAAAAAATTTATATTTATGAAATAAAAATATTTCTTACAGAAATAATAACTAAATAATAATAAAATAGTAGACACAAAAATAAAAGGCTTCAGGTCAGAGACAAAAATTTCCTATATTTATTTTTTATAGGACTGGTAAAGAGAAAGAAGAGTAAAGAAATATTGAATCGCACAACCATTAGAAGTTGAAATATTAACTTGATTGTTGCAAAAGTAAAAAGAAATCTAATTTATTTGCCTTTTACTAAGTATAAGTTATAAGCTTACAAAGAGATGAACGCACTACAAAAAAAGAATTAAAAAAGATTCCAATAGCTGAATTTGAAGTCCTTCAGTTTTTTGAGATTTATTTATTATTATTATTATTTTACTGTTTGTAAACAAATGAAGATAATAAAATCTCCATAGAATAATACAAACTCAATGAAAAAAAATACAGATTGCCTAAAGCTGAGGATAAAAATTAAAAAATACAAAAAATGGCTCATGTCGAAGTCCAGTCCAGTCCAAGCCAGACCAGGCAAAAATGAGTTGGATCCCATTTTGCCTTGATGAATATGCTACGACTTCCAAGTGTTTTGCTACTTCCCTTTTTATCAGACAAACCAGAAAATGGGAAAACATCAATCCGTATGTCACATGAAAAATGAAATGAGGGCCGACGACGACGATGACGACGATGATAATCCCCACCAATAATACTTGCATAGTTGCATCCTGTCAGTTGAAACCATCCGCAACGCCAGTCTATTCCACAACTGCAATGACAATGATTAACATAGGGAAGAAATTAAAAATTTCATATCCATGACATCAACACACAAAATCAAATGTAAATAATCAAATACCTCCACAGGTTTCAACCAAGCCAAATTGGAGAAAACTGGGGAAACTATATTTGCTCCCAAGCAATGCATGCACTCCACGACCAAGAAAATCTTATCACTCAATTCAGATATTACCTCTTACATTCATCCAAGGAATAGCAAAAAACAAAAGATGAAAAAATAATAATAATAGTAACAACAAATACCACAATGTAAGAATGGTCAGTATCACAACCAAAGCGCGTGCCAGGAAACCAACACTGAAAAAAATCCATCAAAACACAAGACATGGATATTTATACAATGCAAGAAATTATCCTATGAAAGAAAATAATCAACCCGGAAACGAAATTACCCAAGTGTAAGTAAGAAACCATCAAACGTAAAGTCAAATATTGGGCTCACAAAAAAAAAAAAAAAAAAAAAAAAAAAGTAATTCAAATGGGCTTAGACAAACAAAGCATCAGAAAAATAAATATGTTTCCGTAGTTATATATGACTACGGTTTCTCTTGCTTGACTGCCTTCAATTTCTTGTTTGATAAGTCCTGCGTACATGGCTCCATATCATCTATTGGCCTCTTTGAAGGGGTTGTAAGAGGTGTTAAATCATCACAGTCGAAGGAGGATTCTTCAGGCTAGCAATATAAGGAAAAAAAATAAATCAGATTTATATAAAGTTTATATAAAACAATTAAACCATTGATGGTTTTTTGTAGTGAGGTATACTGGGTTTGACCCAACAATAGCCGGCCTTTCAAACAGTAACTCTAAATCAGAATTCGAATCATAATCCTAATGCAAAATTTAAACAATAATGTCAAGTATAAACCGTTGCATCTAATAATAAAAAATTACAATAACAATAATGATGATGATGAGGAGGAGGAACATGTGACGACTACCTTAGAATATGATTCATCAGGTGGAGCAAACATATTAATCCTACTGGTGTCGGTTGAAATTTCATGGACAGAGTAAACAACTCCACCAGAGTTATGTTCAAAAATCCGGTCGACTTGGAATAACAGTCGTTCACCAACCAAATCTGATAGATCTCCTGGGTATTTAATTGTCCCAGCAGATTCCTGAAATTATACAACTGATGTCCATATCAAAGTAAATTACAAAAGAAGCAAAATTGGGATTTGTTAACCGGCCTACAAACAGAACATACCAATGACAGTTGACTGCGCATTTCAGGAGCTGTTTTATTGAACAAACGCTGAAACTCTTTATCCCAAATGATCAATGTGGCCGTATTCTTCTTATGTTGAACTCGAAGTCTTAGCATAAATTTATAAGTACCATCTGAAAACCTCATGTTACACTTTGTGCAGTGATACTCAGTCCCATCTCTGGTTAACTTTTTCGAGCGTGAATCCGCATTGCGCCTGAGATAGCACCAATTATCTTTTGAGAGAACTGTGCTTATCTTCCCATAAGACCAACAGGCAATAGACAAATCAAGCAGTGAGACAGTAGAAAAAAAAAAAAAGCAGTGAGAAATAGTAAAGAAATATGGAAAATCTACAGTTACAAATAGATAGATGATGAGGATGCCTTTCTACCACCTTGAGACAAAGCTTCTCGATTAAGCAAAAATCTAAAAGCAAAGTCAACAATTGATAGTCAAAAATAAAAATCATTCTGCTGGAAGAGGACTTGAAGAACAGTAAAGCAGATATTAGTATTACAAAAATACATGCCTATTGCAAAAATCAACAATGGCCAGGAAATTTTCATTAATCAAGAGTTTTGTAATGTAAAATGAATTGGCCACCCCAACTGAATCATCTACAAAATAGTTATATCGACAATATCAAAATAAAAAAGATCGAACGGAGCATGTAACATACAAAATTAGTAATCACTTAAGCTAAAATGAAAAATATTACCTTGGCGCAGATTAATCCTACATATCTGGACAATGATCACAACTGGATCTTCTCTTGGAGTATCTAAGTAATTAACAACCTCAAAAGCATAATCATTCCACAAGGTGCATATGATCCGCTGATTCCTAAACGAAGAAACAAATAAAAACCACTATTCAATAGACTAACAATCACACATTAAAAGAAAGAAAAATTTATAGGCATACTCTAAGTCACGCAGATTAATGTTGATATATTTTGAAGTTTTCCCAGCAGGTGATTACAGATTAACACAATCTCTTGGGTTTAATGCGCCAATAACATCTGAAAGAATTAAATATCAAAACTCCCTCATCAAACAGAATACAATATATGTGTATATATATATCTACAGCGAGAGAAAAAATTTAAATCAGGTCAGCGCCATAAACTTTGGGCGAATTAATGATTTCTGTAAAGCTAGTGAAATTGTACAACTCCCTAGTAAAACTTGGAAACTGGGACAAATCATGAGCAATGATTTTTGTTGTATCCTTGACGTAGAAACGAAAATCGTGACGTGTTGGCCTAAACTCATCACTATTGGACCTTACGTCAAAATTCATAAAGACATAAATCCCATGTTCTTGTATCTGATCATTAAACTCTAGAATTAATGACGTCTCAATGGTAGCCTGTATTCTAAAACCCTGTAAAAAAAAGTGTTAAAAAATACAATATAAAGGTTTACTAACAAAAAATCATTGAAACTGCTTCAGCTATAAATATATATATATATATATATATATATATATATATTAATGCATGCATTAGAAACACATAAAACAGGCAGCAAAAAATTGTTAAAAAATATTACAAATAGCAAAGACAGAACAATTACAGCAAACATATACAACATTCAGAGCATACTGGTCTAACCTCCTGATCCAGAAGGACCATCTCAACAACACGTAGTCCAGACTCTTCCTTCTTGAAAGGGATAGCCCACTTACGAACCACACGAAGTAAAAAAGGCAGGCTTTTTGGGAAGTTTAGCAGAAACTTCACGCAACATTATAAGCTTGGGGCTATTGAAATTGCAATAAATTAAAAGAATAAAGGAAAATCGTGAGTAATAAGTGAATCCTCTACATATATATAGGTGCTTGAATATTTACCCGATTAGGAGTGCTAAAGGTTTATTTGATTATTCAAATATAAAAAAAGGGATAATTACGAAGTTGATTGATGCACTTATCCTGTTAAATGCAAGGAAAGAATAAATATACCTAAAGTTAACAACAATTGATTGAATGTAAAAAGTGAATCACTTGGATACTTACCCGATTAGGAGACCCGAAGGCTCCTTTGATTATTCAAATATAAAAGGAAAGAGATAAATAAAAAAATTACCTGAATTTGATTGTTGCACTTATCCCGTTAAATGCAAGGAAAGAGATAAATAAAAATTTAGTTGATACACTTACCCAATTAAACAGAATCTCCAAAGGCCAAAGCAAGCAAAAAAGATCTGCAGCCACCAAAATTTCCCTCTAAACTTCTTTTGTTTTCACATAATAGTCTAGTTAAATATATAAGAGTAAGATAAAGCAGTAGTTGTAGATAGAAACAAGAAAAAGAATAGTAATAATTTCAAAAATTATTTTCTTTTAAAACAAGATCGATCTGGATGTTTAATTCAATATAAGAATTCATGATTAATTTCCTAAAGAGAGTGCAGCGGAATATATCTTTGATAAGCAATTAATCTCACGAACAATTGGTAAGAACTGCTAGCTCCCAACCCTTGGATCTTCTCCGGAATGCTTCTAAGTCTTAGATTGCATCGGCGAGTGGGCACCACTAGGAATTCTCACAAAACCCGGCACAAGAGTCGAACCGTAGAGAATTAATTCTCTACAAGAATATTATAGAGGGCGCGGCTCTTCCTGGGATTGAGAAATAAGACCGCTTCCTTCCTCTATTTATAGAGAAAAATCCAAGGCTCTTTCGTGTTTTACAATACATGAGAGTTCTATTCCTAGTAGGTTTGTGCAAACCCTAGAATTTCTTTCCAAGCAACTCTTTGACTTTCTAAAAGCTTCTAGAGGGACCCAATCAGATTTAAATAATTAGGCTCTCAATAATTAAATTCAGTCAAACTGATCCAAACTGTCTAATTTAATTATTAATAATTCGTAAACTTCACCAAAGACGAATTATTGCAATTCCTAATTATATAAATAATCACAAGAACTAAAATAATTAATTCGGCAATTAATTATCCTCTTGACTTATCAATCTAATAGTTGGTCCCCGTCTTATAATTCGATAATTAATTAGGTATACACGTGACCATATCACCTAATTAATTGTACGCTTTGCTTAACTCTTAACCATCACTAATATGATTTCTATTTATCATGGTTCACTAAATACTAACGTTAGATTCTCGAAATCATACTTGCAGATGATTAATTTAAGTAGATCATTTAACTCTTTATTTAAGAGTAACGGATTCCTCCTGCAATACGCATTCCATTATTTCACTCTCTTTCGGTTCCCAACATGCAGAGTATATTGACCAAATATTTATTCAGTCTCACATTAGCATATCTAAGTTCCTTAAGATTACTCCATAACAGAACCTACTCGTGATAGATTCAGACTAACCGTATGACAGTCATGTGGAACTTTAATTCACGTGCACAGCTATGCTTTGGAATTAAATTCACACAATGGTCCAGTCCAATATACTTATCCCAAAGTATATCAATGTTATTACTCACGACCTCAACCAATCACGACGATCAAGATAAATCGCCTACTCAATAGAGTTAGAGTAACAACAAATGAGCCTTGATAGAATAAAGTTACAACCTTTATTCTCATCTCAGGACTAACATTTTTCCGGTTGAAATATAAGATGTATCTTCCGTACTTATCTAGAAGTACTCATCTCCATATTATCAAAAAGCAGTCAATGGCCCTTCGTTACTGCTCAAATATCGTAAATCCGCTTATAGAAAATAAACATCACATTTATTCAATAAATAAATAATTACTTATTCATACTTTGGTCACTGTCCTAACACTATTGGGCACATATCTCAACAGCTGTATCATTCAAAAGTATCAACAAAGTATATGATGAATTGCAAAAGTGAGAAAGAACCTCGTGGTTACCAAGGCCACTATCTCAAGTAACTCCATATTATCTTTACCGCCATCAATTGACTTCAAATAAAGATAGATCACCACCACTTTTTATCTACCCTTTTTCATGGAGAAGATGGAGAATACAGTAGTTCTTGCCAAATTCTTGAGTGGTGAATGAAATAAATGCGTACATGAGTAGTGACTAGTAGTGAATCCGGGGGCAAACACCCATCACACGCCATTCCCAAATCCTTTAGTCCCAAAATTATATCAATGGAACCACCTTAAAACTCCAAATTTAGAATTTGAAATCAAATACATAAATCCAAAACGAAAACAATGCACCAAAATTCAAAACTTCGATTGGGACCCCAAAAATTAAAAACACACGGATATGACATCATTAAAAAAAATTAATGAAAAAAAAATGAAGCACATTCAAAGGAACTGTGAATGAAATAAGTGCGTACATGAGTAGTGAATCCGCAGGCGAACACCCGTCAAACTCCATTCCCAAATCCTGTAAACCTAGAAGTAAATCAATAGAACCACCATTAAATGCCAACTCGAGAATTTGATTTAAACCCAAAACGAAAAAACCCAAAATGAAAACGACAGAACAAAAAGAAGAAGAGGATTTTGATTAGTGTGAATAGGATGGAAAGACGTGGAAGTGTGCTAGGTGGGGGAAGAACGTGAAACTATATTAGATGGGGGGAAAAGGAGCCCTAAAGAAAAAAAATGACATTAGCATGATGCCAGATTTTAGAACGGAAATGAGTAACCTCACTTAGCTAGTGTTATATATATAGAGATAAACAACCTAAAACGAAAAAACCTAAAATGAAAACGGCAGAACAAAAAAGGAGAAGAGGATTTTGATTAGTGTGAATAGGATCGACAGACGTGAAAGTGTGTTAGGTGGGGGAAAATGTGAAAATATATTAGGTGAGGGGGAAAACATGAAACTGTATTAGGTGGGAGGAAAAGGAGCCCTAAAGAGGGGAAAAATGACATCAGCATGATGTCATATTTTAGGCGGGAAATGAGTAACCTCACTTAGCTAGTATTTTATATATATATATATATATATATAGAGAGAGAGAGAGAGAGAGAGAGAGATTATATATATAGATAAACCCAAAATGAAAATGGCAGAACAAAAAAAGAGAAGAGGATTTTGCTTAGGGTGAATAAGATAGACAGATGTGAAAATGTGTTAGGCGGGGGAAAAACATGAAACTGTATTAGGTTGGGGAAAAGAAGCCCTAAAGAGTGGGGAACAAATGACATCATCATGATGTCAGATTTTAGGCGGGAAATGAGTAACCTCACTTAGCTAGTATTATATATAGTATTATATATACATGTATATAGATTACAAAAGTTAAAAAAAAAATAAAAAAAACTGGGCAATAGATCACATGTGCATTTTGTTGAAAAAGTTGGTATTCACTCATAGTATATAGATCTTTGAGGATTATAAATTGAAAAGGTCTGAAGATTATGATTTGTATTAAACAACAAATTTTACTATAAATGTTGTAATATATGTATTATCGTTCATCATTTATATCATTTATTCTAACTATATTTATTGGATGTAGCATATTTTTTGGTGCATTATATACTGACAGCCTAATACAAACTCTAAAAATTTTTTTCAATATTTTTCTTAGGTTTTTTTGGTGTTGATCATTTTTTATCTTTATTAATGAAACATATCGTATTACAGGTGGCAACTATATTGTTTTTCTTTACACTGACATAAACGATCAAATATTATAACTTAAATCTTTTATACAATCATGTTTAATCCGATTAGCTTGATATATTATCTGGTATTATTATCTCGTGCAACGCACGGGTGATATAACTAGTAATAATAATAAATTATGTTTATGACTAACTGTGGTATCAGAGCCATGAAAGAAGATTTAGTTAGAAATCATAAATTAGAACAAATTAATATGATAAAATTATAAAAGAAGAAAATATAAAAGAAAATGTAATACCTAAAAGGTTAGACAATATAGAGAAAAGTTTAGAACTTATAAGCAAAAACTTAACAAAAATATATAAGGAAATGGAAAAGAGAAAACCTAAGAGAATAACAACTGAGAAAGAATTAAAAGCCATAACTAAATTAGAAATTAATGTGATAAAAGAACAAATAGAAAAATTTATGGAAGACCCAACAGAAGAAGAATATGTAGAAAAATGTAAGAATTTAAAATTGGAAGAAATAAATATGAATCAAGATATAATACCTTCAGGTCAACCATCATCTATACCTATGGGACAACAAACCCCTATAGGACAACCACCACCAGAAACAAAACAAATTAATCAAGAGGGAGCATTGAGTAATATAACAAGTAGAACCAATGTAACAAATAGACTTGATGTTTATATACCAGAAAGATAAGATCAAAAAAACTCTTCAATTAAATTGTCACCACAACACCAAAAATACTATACAAAACCAAATAATAATTACCCTACTCAATATACACCTTAGAGAAGTATGGAAACCCCAATTAATTCAGAAGGAAAATGGTTAGACTTAGGATGTGCACAAGATATAGACCATGAGTTAGAATTATGGATGAAATCTATGGAAATGTTTAGCATACACTAGAGAATTAACAGGAAGACAATTCCCGTTAATGTTTGAAAATAGTAGTAAAGAACTTAAAACAATCGCAAGAGTAAATGATCAAAATGAAAGAGGAACAATATTAAGTAGATATGAAGAAGTTTAAAGAAGAGAATATACATTAGTAATAAATACTAATACAATAGAAGATTCAAAAAGAATAATTAGGTACTTACTTGCTAATCTAATAAAATGTGATGTGTTATTTTAGACAATTTGCATGTGAATTTAGAGAATATTATGAAAAATCAAGATACACAGTTGCAAAAGGAGCCTATGAATTTATGAACTTAATATTTTTTAAATTACCCAATCCATGGAACTTAGAATTATATAAAGAATTTATAGGATTAGGATTACCAGGAGAAAATGATACTCTAGGAGCAAGAATCCAATTTATATAGAAAAAACAATAAGAAAAATGTCTAAAAGCTAATAACACTTTAAAATATCATAAAGCATATAAGAAATTATGTGATAAACTACAATATAAATCAACTTAATAGGGATGTCAGACGTTTAAACCATATAGGAAAAGAAAATTTTATAAGAAAAAGGAATTCAAAAAACCCTATAAGAAAACATTTAAAAGATATAGGAAACCATATAAAAGATATTTAAGAAGAAGAGAAAATAAAACAAAAACATATCTAAAAAATCCTAAGAAATGTAAATGTTACACATGTGGAGAAATGAGACATATATCACCAGAATGTCCCAAAAAAAATAGAAAGAAAAATATGATGTATATATCTCTAATTGAAAGAGACAATTATAAATTAATACACATAGAACAAGAAGAAAATTGGGAAGATATTCTTGAAGATAAAGAATTATATGAAATAGAAGAACAAGAATTAACAAAAACAATAATGGAATTAGAATCCTCTGAAAGTGAATACAGTGAAGAAAAATATTTCTATATAAACATGATAAGAGAAGAAAATGAAACAGAACGTAGTTACCAAGTAGAAGAAAATGAAGAAAGTATTAATGAAAGGTTAATATTTAATCCAGAGAAATTTGAAAAAAATACTAAAATCAAAATTAGATGTAGAACCAAAAGAGATATTAAATTTACCATTTTGGCAGAAAGATAAAGAAGTAGCATATATAGTACGAACTCATAGTCATTCTATAGATATAGAAAGCACAACAGGGAACACTTTAATATCTATTATAAATGAAGAAATCAAAATACAAGAATTAAATCAATTGAATCCGGAATTACAAAGAAAAATAAAAAATATATATTTAGGAGCAATTCAACTAATAGCAAAATCTTATTTTAAAGAAGAAATATATACACCTATAAAATTTTATATAATGGATGATAGAATAACAAACTCAGTACAAGAAGCTTTAATAGGCATAGTAACAGGAAATTTAATATACCAAAATGTAAAATTTACAATAAAACCAAATTTTAGTATAAGTATGGCAGAACAAAATAAAAATAAGGTGTTAACACTATATTATACATTAAGAGGAATAGACATGGACCTTGGAAGTAAAACAATGAGTCTAACAATAAGAACAATATATGCTTTTATAAGCAAACATGAAATAAAATTTAAAAATGTTAAAGAAACTTATATGATAGAACCAATATTAGAATTCAAAATAGCAAGAGAAAATCCAATATAAATATGGATTTTACTCATGCAAGACCATTAGCTAACTTACAAGACTCTAATATACAATTTGGAAGAAGGTCAATTCGTATGAGAAGGAATAGTTTTAGAGAAAGAAGACCTAATATAGAAAGAAAAGGTCTAGAAAAGCTAGCCTTAACAAAAATAGCAAATATGGATTTGTCCAAAAATAATCATACGAAATAATTTGAAATACCAACAGAAATAAGTACTAATTGATTATGGAAAGAAGAAAAAGGATTAATAGACATTGAAGCAACTGTATCTCATATAAATAAAAGAATGTTAGGTTACCAAGAAATAAAAATAACTAATAATCCAATACAAATACAAGTTTACTTTGGAGAAATGCATACAACGGAAACTTATGTAGAATTACCTATAAGAATAAACAAAAGAAATGAAATAATAATAATAAATATGTATATAGAACATACAGGAGAAGTAAATACAGAATTACTATTAGGTATTGACTTTTTAAAACAGATAAAATCATACCATATACAAAATGACAGGATAATATTAACCATGGAAAACGAAAATCCAGTGATACCTAGATTATTATGAGTAAGATACAAGGAGGAAAGGAACACATATACATATTAGTAAAAATGAACTATAAAGGATATCTTAGTAGAAATTACTATGCCCCGTTTGATATAGGAGCAGCATCTAGTATATTTAAAGAAAATGTATTACCCTTAGATATGTGGACCGAAAGGAAAAGTATTGAAGAAAGAATTATATTAGCGTGTTTTAATGGTAGCATAAACTTAAGAGCTAAAGTAGCGAGAAATGTAAAAATACGTATAGGAAAATATGAGTTAAAAATACCATATATATATATATATATATATCAATTTAATGACATGCCAGGAGACATATTATTGGGCAACAATTTCATCAAACAGTATTACCCTATTACCATAGATTAGAAAACAATATTTTTAACTAAATATCACCATATAGCTATAGCAATAAAAATCTATGAGCCATATAATAGAGAAAAAATACCTCACGTAGCAGCACAACGTGGTGAGGATAGGACCAAAATAACACAATTTATGCCAAATAAAAATAGAATAAACTTAGTAGAAGAACATTTTGACTAGATAGCAAGAAAAAATATAATCGAATAATTACTAAAATTATCTGGTGATAATTCATTAGAAAAACGAGATATAAATAAACATATGGCAGATATACTTTTGGAAAATGAAACTAAAATAATTAGTGTAAAACCAATCAAACATACTACAAAGGATTTGCCTGAATTTGAGATGCATATTAAGGAAATGTTAGAAAAAAATTTATAAAGGAATCTAATAGTAAGCATAGTAGTCCAGCATTCATAGTAATAAAACATTTAGAACAAAAACGAGGAAAATCTAGGATGGTAATAAATTATAAAAGGTTGAATAAGTATACTAAAGAATTGAAATATCCAATTCCGAACCAACAAATTTTATTTAATCAAATCAAAGGAAAAAGATATTTCTCCAAATTTGATGTAAAATCTGGATTCTATCACATAAAGTTAACAGAATAATCTAAAAATTTAACAGCTTCTACAGTACCCAAAGGATTTTACGAATAGAATGTTTTACCATTTGGCTTCAAAAATAGTCCATGAGAATTTAAAAAGTGTATGGATAATATATTTAAAGACTACTATCATTTTATAGCAGCATATATTGATGATGTACTTATATTTTCACAAACAAGACAAGAACACAAAATATCTTAATAATTTATAGACATAGTGAAAAATAATTGTATTATATTATCAGCACCAAAGATGGAAATAGCTAAAGAAAAGATAGAGTTTTTAGGTTCTATTACTAGTCAAGAAGGAATTAAACTACAAAAACATATAGGAATAAAAATATAAGAATTTGATAATCATATTAAAGATAAGGAACAATTGCAAAGCATTTTAGGATTAGTTAATCAAACTAGGAAGTACGTACCTAACTTAGCTAAGCACTTGACCCATTTACAAAGTAAATTTAAAGGAAAAATAAGATGGACATGGTATAAAGATGACAAAGAAGAGGTTCAAAAAATAAAAGATATTTGTAGAGAATTACCCGAATTAGAATTACCATCTACAGAATGTGAATGGATACTAGAAATAGATGCATGTGAAACTACATGGGGAGCAATATTGAAATATAAATATCCAGACGAAAAGGAAGAGAGAATAGCACAATATATTAGTGGTACATTTACACCAACTCAAGCTAATTACGATATTAGCGAAAAAGAATTGCTTGCTGTTAAGATGACAATTAGAAAGTTTGAATTATTTGTAGTAAAAACAAAATTCAAATTTAGAACGGATATCAAATTAGAACGGATAATACCCAAGTAAAATAATGGCTTACAAAAAAAATAGATCCTACTATAGCAAATAAAAGACTAATTAGATGGCAGGTAGAATTAAGCCCTTATGATTTCGAAATCATTCAAGATCAAAAGGTACTGATAACATTATTGCAGTTTATCTATCTCGAAATGGAGGAAATGCACAGCGAGATAGAAGAGATGAACATAGCTATTGGAAGAATTAATGTCAGCCAGACAAATTTATATAACAATGTGGCATCATGTATGGAACAAATGAACCAGCTAAGTTCAAAATTAGAATATTACAAATTAAAGCTCACGTCCCTTGAAGATATGTACAATGAAGAGGTATAGTCTTATTTATAGAAATATCTATCTGAAAAGGTAACTCTCAAATGTGAGAAAGAAGTACAATCTAAATCCCCAGTTATTGGATAATTTTCCAATAAGGAAAAATCTACTGATAAAACTATGGTGCCAACCAAGGAAACTTTTTTTTTTTTTTAATTAACCAAGAAGCCAGCAAAAGAGCCATCGAAGAAGGAGATGACAAAGAAGAAGCTACAGACCTGCTTGGCATATGTAGAGTACGTGAACCAACAAAAGAAAGAGATTGGTTAATTAGAAATATTAGTCATCAGAACATCAACAAAGCTATTATATTATCAGAAGCAGAACCAAAAATAGTAAAGGCCTATTTGATGAAGGGCGTATTCAATGCATCTACCCAGGCAGAGACATAAAAGAAGTGTCATTACTCCCAAATCCTATCAAAGCAGCTATCAAAACGTATTTTGGGAGTACTAAGGCAGAAATGATCTATGTCAGATTTTACTCAGCTATACTAGAATTTATTAAAGTTTATTTAAGAGCAGAGCATATAGTCAAGATTGGAGTTACCAGTAAAGCTATAGTAAGAGAACCTGAAGTGAAAGGATTTGATAAAAAAAGCTAGGTGAGATTTATTCCAGAAAAAAGAGCTCTATCGTTCAGAGTAATGTATATAGAATTAAAAGAGCTATTAGCTCAGGGAACCAATGTTTGAGTCTATGACTCAAATGATAGAAAAATACTATTTTACAGTATGACACGAACAAGACAGAACAATGACCAATTATTATGAAAGTTAAGAGAATATGCTGAGAATATACTTGTAAGTAATCTTTTAAGCAAAAATGCCTAAGAGCACTTACACCAGCTGATTGAAGCAGAAGTTGGCCACCAGTGCAAGCTATGTGAAGATTTACCAGAGTATTGTGAAGAAGAAGCCTACCTACCAGAATAAAAACAAAAGAGCACATGCATGTGGGAAATAACTACTATTTTAAGCAGAAGCTTGTCCATCAACTTACAAGCAAAATCAAGAAACAAAAAAAAAAATCCTCTATCTATCCATAAAGTTAGTAAAGCATGTGGAAAGAAGACAAAGTCACAAGGAAATCACAAGATTGTCCTTCCAGCTACAAAATAAGACATTAAAAAATGCCAGAAATTAAGAAAACATGTGACAAGGCATGTGAAGGTTGCATGCAAATTTAACCTCAGAATTTGTAGCCATTTACGAGCTTTGAAATTTGTAATTTGTACTAATGTAAAGGCTTCTTTTATAAAAGAGTGAGCCTTCATCTGAAATGAGGATCACTTTTGTATGCAGAAACTACATCATTAAATTTTCTCTTTTGAACAAACTCTCCAACTTTCTGTTTTACATATATGCTATTACTAAAAAAAAAAAGGACTTTCATAATACGAGAAGAAAATATTAAAAGAAGTAGCAAAAGACGATCAAAACTATTAAAGAAGATCATCACACAAAAGGTATGGATAACTAAATACTTCATGTAGCTATATATATATATATATATATATATGAAGTCATAATATAGATAACAGTACTTTATTTATGTATAGGTTCATGAGTCATTTTTTTATAAAATTGTTTTTAAAAGAGTACACTCAGATGTAGAAAATGGAATTGAGTTGTGCTGAAATATTTTGAAGTGCTGCTGGTTGTCCAGATACACCCATAGGCAAAATTAATTGCTATTATGGGAGTGGTAGGGCTTAAAAGGAACACAGAAAGCGAAGTGTCTAGCTATGTCCAGCTTGTCCACCAACAATAACCGAAATATTTTTGGCCAAAAATCTTTTAAGAACAGATTTACAAAGAAGTGTGATGGACTCATACGTAGAAAGAAGTATTGCTAATTATATATGGTGGATTATATATCGTTTTCAAAACATCAATTGTTTATTTTACAGTTTATATATTTGCTTTTTGTTAGTTATTTCATGTGTCAAGAGCCTTTTATTAATTTAGAAGAATGGATGATAAAGGAGTTTAGTAAGTTAAGTGATCAAATATTTGTACAACTAAAAAATCAAAGGGAAGTTTTAGGAATATTTTATTAAACATTAAGTAGGAAATTAAGAATATCTAGAGAACCTCATAATCTAATTTTTAGTACAGTTATACCTAGAAAACATAGATTTATCACTGATCTAGAAGGAAAAATAGAAGAATTAAATATAATAATTAAAGAAAAAACTTTGTCACAAAAAGTAAATTCTATATATTTTACTGTAATTGTTTATATATTTAAATTATATAAGTGAGAGTTGAAAATAAAGAAACAGACAGACAAGGACAAAATTGAGAATTTATATTACTAAGAGACAAAACAAGTTTCTTTCTTTCAAAAAAAAGAAACAAAACAAGTCACCAAGCAAGGCATTCTACCATCGTGAGAATGCACCAAAACGGCCAGGCGACCCGAATTTTTATCTTTTATGGCCCTTGATTTTTTTTGACCATTGTTTAAAAAAAAAGAAATAAAAATGGAAGGAAGGCAGAACCGAGAAACAGAAACAGACATCCCTCTCCATTCTCCCTCTATTCTATGCCTTCAGAGTCTATTTCCTCCATTGAAGTTTAGCGAAGACAACGGTAATTCTTCCATTCTCTTTCTCTATATTTCTTAAATCAATTGAAAACTCAAATCCCACAGTTTTTTCAAGGCTCCAGAGCTGTGGGAAAGCTGTGGGAAAGAGAAGAAGCAAAAAGGGTTTAAGGGAAAGATTTAAAGGTACTAGAAGGAGTTTAAATTTGATGTGCTTTTCAAATTTATGCTGTGAAATGCTTGATTATTGCAATATTAAGTTATGGAAAACCCTAGGTTTTCCCCTTTGTCTAATAATCAGGTTGATGCCAATTAATTTTAGAGTCTTAGTTACAATAATCATATTAGAAAGTCGTTTAATTTGGTCTATTTGGATGCACATTACAATGCTATGATTTGAATTTATTTTTTCTATTTTTCATTTTAACTTCTAAGGGTGGATTGGATTTACTACCATGTAAGCTTGACTATACATGTTCAAATAGTTCATAAATGATTGTTATGAAAAACTTAATCTTCAATTCTTAAGCGTAAATGCTGAACATAATAGAGTAGGATGTGTGTAAAATCCAAATGTTCAGGAATGTTGACTACAAGAATTTCATCTATTGCCTTTCTGTTCTTCAATGTTCAGCCATATCAGTTCTTAAGATGATTAATTATAATTTCATACATATCAAGGAATGTTAACATACCAGCAACATAGAAGAGTGTATTCTTCCTTTTGTTAGGCCAACAAAAAATTAATGATGTGCAAAATTCAGTGAAATAGCACCCACACTTGATATTGCCAAATATTCTATGAATTTTCACCTTGATTTCTACCAAATAGAGTACAATTAGAGCAATTTTTTATATCTTTATTGCTGCAATTTACATCAACCAAGAACATAGGCATAGCCAAATGTGCTCAGCTGTTTACATATGAGTAGACATGCCATGTATCAATCTTCCTTTCTTATCCTCTCATTGAGTAACATGCATATGAATGTAAATCTTTAGGGTAGTGTCCATCACAACTTAAAGAGTTTGTGATGCTTCATATTGTTCCTCTTGACAATGTAATTTTTATATGCATGAGAACAGCAATGTTGCAGAGTTGCAATAGTTTTTATACTTTATTATTTAAAATGCATTCAAGATAGACAACTTAGGCGTTTAGGCTGGAAAGTGTTTTCTATAGGCTCCAAGTAAATATAAGTAACCATTCAAGTAGAAGAGGAGTGATAGACGTGGGGATTTTAGCTTTAGTGCAACAACTAAGGGTTCTTTTGCATACTTTTTTTGCTTGTGTTTGCTAATGAAACTCAAAATTTCTCCATCTTGCCAAAGCTATTCCTTAATCATTATTCATCCACTCAAAAATATCCATTTTCAAATAAATTTTATAATAATAAAAATAATATTGAGAATAAGAATTAAATTTGTATGAGTAGCCTCACAAAACTAGAAGTTTGAACTAGTGTTTGACAATTTAAAAAAAAAAGAATTAAATAGAAGGAAAGGCAGAAACACAGACGTCTCTCTCTTCTCTCTTCTCTCTTCCTATTTTGAGTATGTTTCCTCCATTCGAATTTGTCAAAGACAACGGTAACTCTTCCATTTTCCTCTCAATATTTCTTAAATCGACTGAAGAGAACTCTAATCCAGCTTAAATCTCTCACGTTTTTTCAGAGTTCCAGAGCTGTGGGAAAGAGAAGAAGCGGAGAGGGTTTAGGGGAAATGCTTAAAGGTACTGGAATTAATTCATCTTTTTCAAAAAATTTTCACGCTAATCAGTCTACATATGTTTTTTCCTCACGCCAAGTGTAGCCCAAAATTTGATGGCATAGCCAGAATTTAATTATCTAAAGAGTAAAACTTAGTGGTGAATTATTTTTTTATATAGCTAAGACTGTTGTAACTTGCCATTAGAGGAAATATTAGTTTTAACTCCGGATTTCTTTAAAGAATTTTAAGGAGGCATTGCCAATTTTGGTGAAGGAAAAGCATATTTGACTAAAAAAAATTTGTAGAGAAGGTAAAGATTATTAAAGAGAATGATAGTAAGAAGAAGATACCAGATTTTAATGAATAATTGAGATTAAGTGACTACAGAGTTATATAAGTTCAGGAATGTGGTAAGGAAGTCATGCAATTTTGAAAAATAGGAGGGGAAAATATACTAGTATGTCACTTTAGCCACTAAATGAGGAGAGATGGTGGGAGAAAGACTGATTTAGATGCACACTACAATGCTATGATTTGAATTTCCTTTTTTTTCTATTATTTGTTTTAACTTCTAAGTGTGGTGATTATGTTGGCTTATGGAAGAAAAATTTTACTGTTCTCTAATACGATGTCAAATATAGTTAACATTTTGTGGTGGCATGTTGTTGTACCCAAGAAACCTAATTTCACTGTCCTTTGATAATATGTCAGATATATTTGGCGTTTACCGGAAGAAGGCTTGAAAAAATGTTTGATTTTTAGAAGGAGAAGGTAAAAGGAGGAGAAGAATAATAAATTAGGGAGAGAGCTAGAACATTGTAACCCACTATTTTCATCAATGGGTGTACCATAATCATAACAGTTATGCTTAATTATTGTAAATTTCAATGTTATATTATATAACATTATTAGAATAATAAAAATAAGATTGACAATAAGAATTAAATTTGTATGAGTGGCCTCACAAAATTAGAAATTTTAACTAGTTGCCTAGTAATGCTTTATTAACATATCCTGCATGATAAGATGATGTTGTTGAATGTTTATTGGACAATGTAATAGCTTTTTGTGACATTTTTATGAGTAATATTTTATGTTTCCATGTAAATGCAAGATGGAGTATGTAATAAATGTTGGAGAAAGGTTTGGCGGGAAAGTAACTACAATTTCTACGTCGGCTAATGTTACAACTGTGTATGAAGCTTTGGATAAAGGGCATAAAAGAAAGCTGAGGAGATCTTGTCTCGGTAACATTTACAAAATGAGAAACATGCAAATCTCGGCGCAAGTGTTGCACGGGTTACTACTGAGGATGGTTACTTCAGTGAATATAAACGAATTGTGGTTCGACCTGGAAGAAGGAAAGGCTGTCCGGTTCTCTCTCTATGAATTTATAGTCGTGACAGGTTTCAACTCAGAGGCCGAAACAACGTACCTTGGTAGAATTCAGCGGAGTGCAAGATTGTTGGATGATTACCTCGGTGGAGCAAGAAAAGTGACACCTGCACAATTGTATGATGCATTTGAAGTTTGTAACAATATGGAGGACAAATACAAACTGGGTTTAGTATATATACTTGAAACAGTTTTGAGACCAAAACACCATCTCACGGGAATTGATAAACGTTCTTTGGATATAGTAGATGATCTCGAATTGTTTGATAGCTATCCTTGGGGAAGAAAGTCTTTTGATAAGACAATAAACCCTTTCTTAAGAAATTGGAGGGACTTTGCAAGGCGTTTTAAAGAAGAGAACAAGCCAGTGCATTCGTATTCCCTTAGTGATTTTCCTTTTGCGTTGCAGGTAAATTGCCAAAACCATATTCATTAAAAGAAATTATATTTTAAAATTTATGAATAGTATATTTGCGTACATGTATTGGCATATGAAGCAATCCCCGCACTCAGAAGTAAATTTGCTACGAAGACTTCCAGGTTTAAATTTCCAAGAATGTGCACTTAGAGTTCTATCCAAACACCTGGACCAACAGATGTTAACAAAGTGTTGATGATCCTCTGGTAAGTAGAATTGCAATACTTTGATGTACTTCACTAGGATATATACGAGTACTGTAATATGTTTTTTCATGTTGGCAGCTCGAAGTCCATTGCACAGTGTTGGCTACTGATGAGAAGCGTTAGCAAAAGTATGTAAGACAATTTTCCTCCTTGCCTCAAAGTGCGGACATGATACTTGATGCTTATATTCATGATGATGGAGGTTATGGTGGCTTGGGGGAAGAACATAGCAATGCTCTCTATGCTAACTATGATCAAGATCTGCCACCGAGAGATACACATGAAAATGATGTATGTACTGATGTGTTATTACTTCATTTATAGCTTTACACACATTGATTCGGTGTTTATCTGTTGTTTTATTTTATGTGTAGGTGCATTCTCCAGAAGCATCTCATAGATGTAAAGCCTCTACTCGAGCACGTCGACCATCTTATCGGGATCAACAACCTCGTCATCAATCACAGCAGGCTTCGTACAACTATTTAGCTGTGGTGTTGAGTAAACATCTCGATAAAATAGAGGAGAAAGTGACAAAACAATTGGAAGACATGGAGGGGCGATTGAGGTCTGAGATAACTTCATTGCAGGAAAAACTTGACAGACTCACCGAGCCAAGACATCAAAAATATTAGCCTAGTGGAGTTTCTATAGAATATTATAGAGACAATGATAATTGGGAATTCAACCCAATCGAATGAGAAGAGGTTGATAGAAGAGACATAGAATTTCAAGATATTGGTGCCGTTTGCGAAGATCATGTGATGGGGTTAAATACAAATGAAACTCTGTTAATAGATACACGAGTAGAAATAAAAGCAGCAAATGAGTTGTGTAGTTTGCGTAGAAGTTGTGGAGAAGGGGAATCACATATCCACAACGAGCGAAATCCAAGAGATCGGAAGATTTGGGAGGAGTGGGAATGGTCAACAAGCAAGCAACTGTTACAGAAGGACGAGTTGAGCATGTTGACATGCATTCGGATGAGTTATAGCAGAGAGATGCAGTACTATTCAGTAATACATATGCACGAAACAGAAAAGTCATTAGAAATTTGGAAACAGTGCAAGCAACCATTTCTGAAGAACGAGTTGAGGATGTTGAGCTGCATTCGGATGTAAGACAGCAGAGGGATGCTATATTATTCAGTAATACATATGCACGAAACAGAAAAGTTAGTTGAAATTTGGAAACAGCGCAAGCAACCGTTTCTGAAGGACGAGTTGAGGATGTTGAGCTACATTCGCATGTAAGATAACAGATTGATGATGTATTATTCAGTAATACATATGCATGAAAAAGAAAAACTAGTGGAAATTTGGAAATAGTGGAAAATTCGGAGTCTAGTGGACATTTTCAAGAAGTGCCAAATTTGGACGAATTGGAAACTTTGGAAGTTGGTGGAAACTTGGCAACAATGCAAAGTTTGGCCACAATGGAAATTTTGGAAGCTAGTGGAAATTTGGAAACAATGGTAACTACGGCAATTTCGCAAATTTTGGAAACACTGCAGAAGAGAATTTTGAAAAGATCGAAATTTGTTTCATCTCCTTACACAACTCAGGCAAAGAAGTGAACATTCGTTGATGGTACAAGATTCCAGCCTTTCCAGAACATTGATCCAGTTAAGGAGAAAGAGTTCGACAATTGGTTTTCAAATTTGGGACACAAGTAAATATCCTATATATGCTTTCTTTTTTACTTTATCAATATCTTACATAGAATCTCGATGGTAACCTTCTTTTTTGTTAATTTTTTACAGAGTCAAATATATTTTGAACCCATTTCGAAACCGCTTAGTCAAAGATGCAAAAATATGGTTTGGAGACATTTTGGATGCAAAAGTATTTACTCTATGCCCTTTTTATCAAATTTGAACCAATATAATTCTAATAACCATTTCCTCCTTCAGCATGTTGACCTAGCAATGTATCTCTTACGTCTACAAGCAATATCAAAATATCCAAAAACATTCAGCAAACCAGATCGCTATTTTGGATAGTAGGTTCAGATTCATGGCCGAATGTCTGTAAGTGATGGAGTTGATATGCTCCTAACCTATGTTCAGGGGCATGCTCCTCAGTTGGGTAGGAAATGGAGAGATTGTACGCATCTTTATATTCCTGTGTGGTGATACGGTACAGGTTTGCTATCGAAGTCAACTTCCATAAAACAACTTTATTTGTGTATGATGCGGATAAGAGATGTATTAAGGATGGTCAACTGCACGAGCTACTAAGACCTATGGCTACCTATATACCTAAGCTTCTACCGTTAGAAGGCGTTGATGTGGAGAAAGATGTTTTCCTTATTGAAAGAGTTTGGGATACCTCGCAGCAATATAATTCGTAAGTTTCTTTTCCAAATACTATTGTCTACATCTTTACTATATGTACCTTTTTTTTTTTCTACCAGGGGTGACTGTGGTGTTTACACAATCAAGTATATCGAACTTTTGAGTTCAGGAGCCGATGCAAAGCATGTTAGTAACTATTACATTTCTCTATGGAGGAAGAAGTTAGCGATTGATCTATTCGCATTTGATTGTGACCCGTAGTCATTTTGTATGATTGATGAGACTGTGAAAAACCCGTTTTGTCATTGTCTAGGCTTGACAGTTGTACTATTTATCATGCTTGGAAGGCTTTAACTTGACTACTATTTGTGGTAAACTTTTGAGGATGGGTGGCTACAACATGTAAGGATCCTAGGTGATTGTTACAAGGTGATCTGGTTCCCTCTTTTAGTTAATAACGACTATGCTTTTGTTGTAAACATGTGGAAAGGAATGGTGAATCTTGGTTGATGCCAGATTTGTCGAGTAACTTCAGCTATGTGAGTGGTTTTAATATGTCTTGTAGCCTGTACAAGGCTATTTAATTGAAGTCTATTCAAAAGTCTATCAGACTCCTAAACAGACCAGTCTATCTGGAAGTCTGTTAAATAGACTCATAAACAGACCAGTCTGTCTGGAAGTCTGTTAACAGACTCATAAATAGACCAAGCTGTTTTTTGTCTGTCCAACCAAGGTAACAAACCAATATGACCATTCTATGAAAAGACTGCATGCCCAACACATGGTTGAGTACGAGAAGGGTCTGTTGTAAATTTGTGAGTAACCGCTTCTAAAGCCACATTAACATAAAGCTTTTGTCCAATGTGATTTTTAGTAAGTTATATCCTCAAATTAACTTAACTTAATATCCATCTTGTCATGTCATCCTCCCTTGATGGGCGTATTTTGTCGAATGCAATTTTGAGTAAGTTGTGTTATCACATAGCGAATCATAGAGTTAAAAGCTTCTTAGTAAATAAAATAAACAAGGGTCTGTTTAGAGTTGCGAGTAAGCGTTTTGAACGACATGTTTAAAAGCTTCTAAACAGGCTGGTCTGTTTAAGAGTCTGTTTATCAGACTAGTAAACAGACCAGTCTGTCTTTGGTCTATCCAACATACTCTTTAACAAACCTATATGAACGTTTTATGCATCGTACGCCCAACCTGTGCTTGCGTATGACAAGGGTCTATTTAATCTAACCAAATATGATTATATTGCGGTTAACACTATTACATGGATAATGTCACTAGCTTGACAATGTTAATATTAATGTAAATCAATATTAACATAATCTCCATCACGTCAACATTAAAAGAACCCCGACCGAAACCACTATGCTCGTTAAAAGAGTTCTCCCCCCTAGACAGACTATTATCAGACGACTTCGTCTTAACCATAACTTCGTGTCAACTTCCCCTTGATTTGCATATTCTGTACTCAATTATCCCTGTTTTTGTTAGTGATGACTATTTTTTTTTTAAATTAATTAATACGTAACTCAAAAGGCAACTTCAATCTTTACAAGTTTAATTGTAACTTCATGGATAACATGGATAATTCCACTAAATTAACAATGAACGGTTAAGATTTATTAGCAAAACAACATTAACATAATCTCCAACTTGTCAATATTAAGGTAATGTTGTAGAGGAACTCCAATTGAGGTTACATGACATTATCATAATGGTCGTGGCCAACATTTTTTATCTGCATATTTCGTCTTAAACATTTCATGTAATTGTAAAGGTGGAAAGGAAAGACACCAAATGAAACAACTATGCTCATTAAAAGGTTCTTCTGAATAAGTTGTGTTAGCACTTAGAGTATCATAAAGTGAAAAGCTTCGTAGTAAATAAAATACACACCGGTCTGTTTAGAGTCTGTCTGACATACTGCTTAACTAACCGGTCCGTTTGTGAGTCAGTTAGATAGACTTTTGTCAGACCACGATCTCGTATCAACCATTTCCTTGATAGCTTTGATCACCTGTTAGCTTGTACCATATTTTGTCGTGTTAAACATTTCTGATTTGGATTTTTTTGGTCAATTGTTCGATTCAATGTAAAGTTGAAATAGAACCCCCAACAAAATATTGTTGCTAGTGATAGAGATCGTATCTGTAAGTTGTGTTGTCACATGAAATATCATAGGCTCTCAGATTTCTAGTAAATAATAACTCTAACAGTGGTCTGTTTAGAGTAAGTTCGACATACTAGTAAACTGAACAGTCTGTTTGAGTGTCAGTTAGACAGACTTAGAAACAGACCAACGCTTTCTAGAGCCAGTTTCGCAGACATAGAAACTCATTAATCCTTCTAAACATAGAGGTACTACTAACTAAATCATATGACGGTTAATTGAGTACATATGACTTAATGAAATACACCTATACATAATATACCTCCATCATTCCAATAACACGTGATGCATGTATTCAAACATATTGGTCAAAGACACTACATATTGTTCAAAAGTTAATAGCACTAGATCAAAAGCTATACATTGCATCAGACTACAAAAAAGGTTTTGCTATCTACATTATTTACCCATTCATCTATCAGATAGTGGTAACAGTGACGTGCATTTCAACTTGCTGTGTCCCACTGCACCACACTACCACACTTATGCCTCTTGGGAAACTCTCTAGTGGATGGTATTCGATTTTCTTTCGTGCGAGCATGACATGGCTAATATATTGGCGGCAACACAACCATAGACACAACAACCTTAGGCACATCCCATTCAACTTCATTGGGCATTGGGATGATAGATTCAGCATATGCTACCTTCCAGTAATCAGTGAGATAATATGGTGAGCATAATAGATAAGGTGAGTACCCTACCTCTTTTGTAGCCAAATTGTATGCTCACAAGGAAAATGATCCAATTGGAACCGCCTACAAGTGCAAGAATTTTCCTCTAAATTGATGGCGAAAGTCATGGTTCTGTTGCTTACCTCGTACAGAGACTTATCAAAAGCACTTGCAACAAACTTCTTAGATTTGTTATAATTTTCCTGATACTTCTCCTCCATTTTAGGTGTTAGGTTGCTTATACATTGTTGTGCAACCTCGCACCTATCATGAAACCATTTTTGTAATTTCGCTCTTATACCTTCAATCAATGAAAGTATAGGAAATTGTCGCTCTTTCTTAAGCAATGAATTCAGTGACTCTGCATTGTTAGTTGTCATGATATTGTAACGGTTCCCTTCGAATTGTGACCTTGCCCAAAGTTTAGGGATTGACTCTCTCAAGTACTTCCCAATGCCGTTATCCAACTTATCAATGCTACACATGTAATTATCAAACTCCGCTACAGTATATGCTTCTGTTGCTTTTGTCACTGTCAGCTTCAAGTTCTTCGGGTCTGTAGCTTAAGTCCTGATGTTGCCCTTTATGTGATAAATGCAATGACAATAATATGCATTTTCATACACAGCTTCAATACCAGCTCTTATCCTTGAATGACGATCACACATAATGACAAGTTCCGGAGTATCACCAGTTATTTTCTTTAGCTGCATGAAAAACCAAATGCAGGATAAATTATTCTCACCATCAACTATATCCCAAGCAAGTGGATAAATCTGTACATTAGCATCTTGACATGTAGCAACAATCAACGTGCCTCTGTATTTTGCTTTCAGAAATGTCCTATCAACACATATTACAGGTCTCATATGGGAGAAACCTCGAATGCAAGGTCCAAGGGCCATAAACATGTACTTGATGCGGTTTTCACCATCGATCTCAATGGAAAATACTGTGCCAGGATTGGTTCTCATCAAGTTGTGTCCAAATGCAGCTAATTTAGTATAACTGTCTTCAAGTGAACCTCTGAGATCTTCTAAAGCGCACCCTATCGACTTTCTTCCTGTTTGATAACGCATTGTAACCCTAAACTCTCGATGAACATCATTAATGACATCAGCAGCTCTGTACACAATTTTTTGATTCTGGAACTTTGATTGAATATATCTTCCAATAACCCAAGATTTTTCTTGTCTGTGGCCATTATCATGAATACTTATAGAACAAATATGCTCCCGTGTATATTTGCGAACTATGAAATATCTACATTCTTCCATTTTCATTGCCCGTAGACGCCACTTGCACTTTTCATCCAAGCAAACAATTGTGTAGACACTTCTATTTTATTTCTTTACTTTGAATTCAAAATTGTGTCGCAATGCAAGAATATGTATTGCCATTTAAAGATCCTTTTTTGTATTAAATTCTTGATCAACTTTCAAGTCTTCATCATCGGGGATAGTACGACAAATATGAAAAAAGAAAGACGATTGCTCATGATCTACACAAAAGATGTGTTCTCCATCATCTTGAATCATCTCTTGTCGGTGTGTAGATAGAACAGGACATGTAGATGTGCCGGCATCACTCCCATTCCCCAAACTAATTTCGACATTGTTACCGCAAGCTATCTCTAAACCATTCCAGTAATCATCTTCATAATGCTCAACTTCATTTGTATGATTTGTTTGAAAACCACGAGGAGAATGACCACAATCATTTGCCCTTTCAGGTGTATCACTAACTAATGTGGGTTGAGGCTCGAGTACTGGATCATAAACAACTTCACAATGGGGCTCAACTTGAACTTTGGGAATGAGTGTCACACAGAGAGGAATATAATTACCATGTCTAACAATAGATATGAACCACTGCCCTTCGTTGTCTGATGTAATCTTGATTGGAAAGGACACCGGGTCATTTCCACAACAGGAATCGTTCCCAGGGCAATGAAAGCGTAGCTCAATTTCATGTAATGAAGAATCAATGCTAAACAAATCTTGCACTTCAGCTACTAATTTTGTAAATGATGTTTGTGTACATATAGGAAGCCCTTTCACAGTACATTCATAACTTTCAGCCCATTTCCATGTCCATCTTTCTTCATTATCATTCACCCAATCTCTACAATAAATCTTTACCCATGTCGTGGAATCCATACCTGAAATTCAATGAAAATGCCATCATCAAATGGATAATTTAAACCCCATACACAACCACTTCACATATTTAGTTAAATTGATTAGAGTAACAATAGAATTATTATAAATTTTTCCATTTAACAATATGTTAAAAATGTATATGTTTGTTTAACATATGTCTACTAACAGACTGTCTAATATAGTCATTGAACATTCTGTTTAAAGAGATCGGTTTACAAATTGCCCAAAACAAGTCTGTTAAAAATATTCTGTTATGACAGACCTTATTAACAGACTGTTGTATTAAAGTGTCAGTTTAACAGACTGGAGAAGGCATGGTAGTAAAATAGATCATGTATAAATTTGATTACATTTACTCATTTCAATAGAACTTCGTTCACAGGTTTTTCAAACAATTTATAGCGTAATGAACCTATATTTTAGTTTAACAGTATTAAAAAGATTTGAAACAAATAGAAATCTTGAAAAAATTACTAACCTCTCTATAAATCATAATCTCTAGGGTTCATTTTCCTCCAACATGGTCAAACAATGAAAAGATCTCTTTTCTCTACAATGGGAAGAATAAAATTGAAAGAAGTAAAAGAAGAAGAAGATGAATAGTGAAGTCAGTCTGTTGAAGAACCAGAAAGCTGTAACAACGTTGTCTCATTTCCCTCCTTTTTGACAAGTTAAGAGGGGGCTAGTTGAGACATTTTATATTAAAGCTTGATGGGCATTATAGGCATTTAATACTTAAAAAGCCATTTTGTATATTAAAGGCTAAAACACACAATTATTTCACATATTCCCCTACCGTCTCCCTCCTTCTCCTCCCCTAAATACAACAATGATACGTGGCGGCATCGGGTCATCTCTTCCGCGCCACATTTCTTTGGCGGTTCGTTTTTGACTGCGGTATATGCTAACTTTAGCTACCCCTGCTTCCGTTCTTAATGTACTCCACTTCTCGTCGGAGTGTTTCATACTTCCAATGATTCAAAATCTCAGATTAGGGTTACACAATTTAACTCTGAGGTGGTATAAGGAGTATATTCATGAACAATTTCAGTGTTTCTGAATTCGGCTCGTAGCTCTTTTTCTGGTACATTAATGTTTTGTAGTTTCTTTGCAGTGAATTATAGAAGCCTGGAATTGAAAGGTCCATCTTTTTTAAAATTGGAATCAATGGGTTCAAAGAGGCATTTGTCGATTTCATCACCTTCAGCTGCTGCTAAATTGAGTGATACGTTAATAAGTAGTGAAGAAGCAAAAGCGCAACAGACTGTTCTCAAGGTCAATTTTTCTCCCTTTTTCTTTTCGCATTTTGATAATGTTTATCTAAATTTGTGATATAAGTGTAGCATTAGGCCTAAGAGGTTCCTTTGGGATGCAGGAAAATGTAATAGGGAATGATATCCTTGGAGATGATTTGGAGAATGCAGAGAAAATGACAGTTCAACAGTTGAGATCAAGATTGAGGTAGATGTTCTAATCTTTTGGGTGAATAGTGTTTAATTTGATCTATAGTATTTAAATGTTTGGGTTTCTGAAATGGGTAGGAAATTTGGATTTTCTATAATATGGGTTTATCTTTTTGTTCGATATTAGAGAGGTGATCTTGAGATTTACCCTGATATGGGCCATATGGCCAACATGAGTCATACAACCTGATATGCAGTGTGATAAGAAATATAATTTAAAGAGCGGAAAATGTTCTAAAACCTATTTGTAATAATCTTGAAATGTTTATCCAAATATAACCAAATTGGTCAGTTAATATAATATATAGCGTGATAAGAAATACACTTACAGAGTGGTAATGGTCTGAAAAGAATTTGTACTAATAAATAATTTCACTTCTTGAATGTAATAGCACCTACGAGTATTCGACTAACTTGTTTTATCAGTATCTAAAGGATAATTCATCTCTAATAAAATTCATACCAAAAGTCAGTTTCAAGGGTCTTGCAGCTGAAAAGACTACACTTGTATGCTTATTATAAGAGATAAAGGAACCTGAAGTTTGTGCGGTTCATTAGGTGGCTGCTTAGATCTATTTGGATATAATAAATGTGGTATTTAGTATCTTTTGTACTAATTAATTGCTCTAAACTTTATTCGGAACCTTTGTTATGCAGAACTGTAATGCTTACCAATTTTTCGCATATCCACTAATTTGCAGCAGGAGATCTTGCCTTATTCTTATTTTTTTGAATTTGTAGGAATATGGGAATTCCTGCCAAAGGTACTAAGCAGGAACTTGTCTCTGCCTTGAAGAGAGATTTGAATGTTCAAGTAGATGGTATCTTTTTAACTTAATTTCTTACCTATGTTTTCTAGAATCTTTTATTCTGCGAAACATAATGTATACATAAGTGTGATTAGAGCCTAATGATCTTTCTTTTTTCCTTTTCCTTTTCTTATGTAGGTGAAGGTTCTTCCGATCAAAGCAATCTAGTAATCTTCGAAGATGAGCCAAATATCTCTACAAAGAACTCAAAAAGGAAATCTAAAGGGTTAGCAACTGGAGAAAATGTCCTGAATTTGGAAAATGATGTTTCTGGAACTAAAAGGAAAAAGAGAAATGTAAAAAAATCTCCTGCAGACACCGTTAACATAAATATTATGCAGAATATTTCAGAGCAAGAGCTGACTATTGAATCCACCGAAGAGGAAGGTCTTTCTTGTTTATCTCTAGCAGTGATGTGTACTTTGAATTGTTACCATTTACTCTAATCTTGTACACTGATCTATCTCTAATGAAGAAATGGACATAACGATGTCAGGTAAAACATCCATTCAGGGGAAGAGAAAAGTGCCATCAAAAGTTACTTCTGCAAAAATTAAAGCTTCAGACACCATTGATCTTGTTGTAGACGAACCTTGGACAATTTTCGCTCACATGAAGCCACAGAAAGGGTGGATTGCTTATAATCCTAAAAATATGAGGCCATCCCTACTTTCTGCTGATACACCACATTTGAAGTTAATGTCTTGGAATGTCAATGGTTTAAGAGCTTTGTTGACGTTGGAGAGCTTTTCTGCTTTACAACTTGCACAAATAGAGAATTTTGACGTATTATGCTTGCAAGAGACTAAACTCCAGGCTAGTAGTAATCTTTGTTTATTTATTTTATAAATGTAATGGTAGTTTCTGATTCTGTTAGGATAGTACAGAGAACAATAGGTACGGACACTTCTTCAAATGAAACTTGCCCTAGTTTTTAAGATCTCATTTGTGAATGGAAAATCTAATTTTGATTTTTTGAAACTATTTCACAGATTGAAATCAACTTTAGGGTTGTAATTATGATTAGAACATATAATGTCTCTTTACGTAGTTGTCCAGGCCTTATGGTTTTTTATATATACTTTGCATTTTGGATGGAAATTTTTATTAAGAGGCCCATCTTGTGGCATACGGTTGAAAGTACAATATCCTGGAACATGGAGGTTTATACATTCTGGTCCAAAATTGCCGACTGTTTCTTAGGATCTCACCAAGAGTAGTCTTTCTGATTCAATGGAGTCCTACAGACCATGTTTCCTTTCCATCATATGGTGACCTTTCTCCCAGGTAAATAATTTAGCTCACGCCTACGCTGCTTACCAGTTGATTAACCCTGTTAATTTATCGTTTAGCAAAAGTTACTTGGTCTGTCATAGACTCATAGACAGATGGAAAGTAGTTCCTATTTGTTTGCTTGTGAAAATCAGAACTAACAAATTTGATTAGGTAGCAGACTGTCAAGATCATTTAGGACTTATTTTACCAGCAGTCTTGGCTATGGAAAAATGAAGGCTGTTTTAAGAGTCATTTTACATTGATTATATGTAGTCGTCCGCATTTTTCTTGATTAAGTTTGTGTTTTGGAGCTACTGTCAAACCTTTTTTTTTTTCTTTTTTTAATAAAGCAGGAGAAAGATGTTGAGTCAATTAAACAGAGTCTCCTAGAAGGTTATGACAATAGCTTTTGGACATGCAGTGAGTCGAAGCGAGGTTATTCTGGTACAGCTATTATCTCGCGGGTAAGTTCGTTTTTTGTTTTTCTGGTTTCTTCTTGAAGAGATTCCAGTTTCCGATTGCCTGCCACTGCCGGTATTTTCACTTTTTTGCGGTAGAGTGATTCCTCGCATTTTTATTGTGGCAGATAAAACCACATTCGGTTAGATACGGTCTTGGAATTTCAGATCATGACAGCGAAGGACGACTTATAACTGTGGAATTTGATAATTTTTATTTGTTGTGTGCCTATGTTCCCAATTCTGGTGACGGTCTCAGAAGGCTGGTAAATGATTTTTCATTCTGACCATGTTGGCCTTGCTTTTTTACTTCCCTCGTCATTTTACTTTCCCTGGAAACTAATCTCAATTCCTTCGCTAGCCATACAGGATTAGTCAGTGGGATCCTTCACTTAGCAACTACATGAAAGTAAGTCTTACCCTATGCACGTATACCTCCATAGTTGGAGGTTCACTTCTCTTTATCTGTTGCCCCATTGTTGGCGCACTGTAATTAGGATCTGTCTATCTGTACAGTTGACCCCAGGGGTTCCAAGAGAATAAAAAGTATAATTGATATAGGACATGGTTCAGTACAAATTACTTGCCTTTTATGTCAACTTTGGCTATTTTCATATTTCAAATAAAGAAAAGAACAGCTTAATTAATATTGACTAATGCTATGCTCCCTTGCTTGTTTACCTATTGGGTGACTTGGTGAGGGTGTTACGTTTTTTCCCCACTGTTGTTTTGAAATTTTTATGGACCAAGTCACCCATTAAGGTGACAACGGAAAGTAGCATTACAGTTGCTCTTAAATATTTGCCTTACATCCAGCAAGCTGGAGTATGGAATAAGTTTTCTTCCCAGTGTTGTTAAAATCCTGATCAACAATTTTGTTAGCAAATAAATGTACAGGTCTGCTAAGTTGGTTAAAACTGAATGAAAATTCAATGCTTATGTGTTCAATTTATATACTACCTTTCATTTTGTTTCCTTCTCTTTTTGGACATTGTTACTGGTAACAAGCTGATACTTGTTCTGGCGTGGAAAACTTCTTCAAAATAAGGAAACTATGCAATCATATACATCGTACACACATGGCTGCTCAACTGACATTTTTGTGATATTTCTCTAACTTTTTTCCCCTTCCTTTCTTTTTCTTGAGGTGACTGCTTATTTGTTAATTTTCCTTAAGATTTGCAAATTCTAACACTTCATCTAGCAAACATCATTTAAGAATTTAACCTTATCTTTGGTAATTTATCTATTATTTCGAGAATTTTGCACATGGCAAGAATTCATGTCTTGTTCCATTGTATATGAAAGTTGCTATTTTTTCATGAATTTATGAAGGGCCACTGATTGTTACTTATTGAAATGTATATGGACATCTGTCCTTGTGCTTTGCAGGATTTAGAAGATCGAAGCCTGTCATTCTGACGGGTGATTTGAACTGTGCTCATCAGGAAATAGACATCTTCAACCCAGCAGTATGTAATTCAGATTCTAGCTTCATCATATTTTGTAATATTTTAACATTATATTGTGATTGTCATAAGATAGAAGGATATGCAACCTACTAATGGAGGGGAAGGTTATGTAGCTTTTAGTTAATGTCTTAGAGACTGGAGGTGCCTTATGGGTACACACTGGATGGTGAACTCTTGCTGCTTAAATGTTTCAGTTGATTTAAATTAGGAAATCAAGCTGCAGTTTTTTAGTAGTTTGTTCTCTAGATTGTTCTTTTTAGAATCATTATGATAGACACCTGATTTTTGGCGTCATGTTATTATAGGGTAACAGAAGAAGTGCAGGTTTTACTGATGAAGAAAGACAATCATTTCAATCAAACTTTTTAGACAAAGGTTTTGTGGATACCTTTAGGAAACAGCACCCTGACGTTGTGGGTTACACTTATTGGGGATACAGGCACAATGGACGAAAAACTAACAAAGGTATAACTCTCTTATTTCTTGCAGTGTCTTTCTTGGCTTCAATTGGTGCTTCATTTTACAAATCTACTCTCCGAACCTACCCCTCAAGAAATTAAAACAGAAACGATCCAGTCATGAACTAATTTAAACAAGAAGCTAGTGGTTGTGCAGACAAGTCCAGCTAGGCTTGGCTCATTTAACAAAGGGATTTGGAGAATGAAAATATATTCATGATCATTTGCAAAATGTAACAATATGATCAGGATATTTTTGACCTGTAGACAATGAAACAGTTGCCCCAGACTGTTGTCTACTTGAGCTTGATGTTTGGTTATCATGGCATTTTTTTTCTTTCTCTTGCATATCCATTGAACAAATCTCAATAAGAATACTGTCTTGTGCTGTCTTGCCCGCTCACCACATTTCATGCAAAGCATTGAATATTGAAATAGAATTTTACTAGTTAAAGTTGCAAAGTTACCTTAGCCTGCAGCAACATAAAAGAGTTACTTTTAAGAGTAAAAAATTTATTAACCTGAGGTAAGAAAGATATAAATTAACATAACATAATTTGGAACAGTGAGTTAGTCTGAAAGTGAATTAAAAGCTTATCAGACAGGGGGGAGGGAGGGCTTGATTCTAATGGAATTTTTAGTGTAAAATGCCCGTAGAATGGGGAAAAGATACAGAGGACTCTTAGGGGTTATCCTAGCATAGCAATCTCCTAGCACAGATGCTTGACAGTTTGCAGCTAATATCTTTTGTCTTGAACCAGGGTGGCGGCTTGACTATTTCCTTGTCTCTGAATCAATTGCAAACATGGTTCATGACTCTTATATTCTCCCCGACGTTACTGGAAGTGACCACAGTCCGATAGGCCTTGTTCTCAAGCTATAGGTCCATCAGCAGCCAGTCGACTAATTTCATTTGGTATTTCTGAATCAGTTTTTTTTTTTATGTTGGACTGTGAAGATCATGTTTAGCGTTGGATATATCTTGAAAAGGTAAAAGCAAATCTGAAGCATTGGAAAACACACCATCAGGTGGATCCTAAACTAATATGTGGGAACCTGTTTTGGTTGATTTCACTAGACCATGCTTCCTTTGGTTCAGAAAAATGCTGAAATATGGCATACACTGAGTGTAAGTTGCTTTCGAGTTTCTGGTGAGTCCAAGGAATGACGCATTTTTCTGCGCAATCATATAGGCCTGGTATGTGGATTTCATGGGTACTTCAAAGAAGCTTTTGTAGTTAATTCCCCCCCCCCCCCCCAATTTCTCTTTCTCCCTCCCTTCTGAGTGGTCTCTTCCCTATGAACATCATCTTTTGTTTTTGCCATTCTCTATTTTGCATCAATTTCTTAACAAGAAAAAGAGAGCCTCGTATGCTTGGGCGCACCAATACACCAAAGCACATGGGAGCTCATTGTTGCCGGCATGCTGCAAGGCCTTGACTTGCCTTGCTATAATCATCATATAGAACTCGTTAGCTATTCAGTTGGCGGCGGTTATGTTGGAAACTTGCATGTTCATACATACAGTGAAATGGGACATGCGAAAATGGAAGGAAATTTGTGAACCGACTTTCATCTTTTCCGTGCACCTTCATCATCTTAGGTTTAATGTCTGGTTTACAAGTGAAATGAAATGAACAGAAACAAGAAGCTAAGTGTTATAGTACTCGTAGGTCTGTTGTTGTTGTTTGGGTAGAAAACACTAAGGGTAACTGAAAATTCTAGTACTTGAGGACCAGATACCCATTTTGAGGGTAGAAGGCTAAATCTTATTCATATGTTCATTCTATCTAAATCTAAATGGAATTCCATGAAAGTGCTGTACCGATGATCTAATAAAATCTCTAGGGATCGTTACCATTAAACCTCGGCAGCACATCTAAAAGTAGTCACCATTTGGCAATTAATCCATTTTAGCATTTAAATACAATAAATAAATAATAGAAAAACTCATCATCAGCGTTAATACTGTGTTTATTAAGTTTCCTTTAGGTGACAAAGGTGGCTTGGCAAGAGGGTTACTGGAGGGCGAATGTGGGCTGTTGTAAGAGGCCATTGTATTTGGGCCTAAAGAGAGCTGTTTTCGAGAGAGTAAAATTGGACTCATAATGAAGCTCGACTATTAATAGAAAGTAGACGCGTACCCTAAAGAGGTGCCATTTTAACATGCAATAGTAATAATTCAATTCATTCAGAGAAATAAGTAGGGGGTGTGATGTGGCTGTTTTCTATTGACAGTGTACAAAGCATGATCTGGTCTGATAGAAAAAATCGCACCCGAAGGGTGGGGGTGAAAAAAAAGACATAGCAAAGAGTAACACTATTCTCTCTTGTTTACTTATTGAATGTTCAAGTGGCTTGGTGAGGGTATATGTCTTTCCATCTCACCCTTGTTGGTACATACATTTTATGTTGAGTCATCAACAACTTCTAAGAATATCTCCAATACCATAATTTTGCGCATACATGTCACATTATTACGTGTACGTCTATCGAGCCAGGTAAGGCTTTATACACATTCAATAAATTGAAAAGGGCCACGTCACATTGAATTAGAAAACACCCACTATTACTGGTCAAAAAGAAATAAAATAAAAAGAAAGACAAATGTAAATTATTTGGGATAGGAAATAACAAATAAATTTAAGGGCAGAAAGCACGAGGGTATTACTGGTCAAAAAGAAATAAAATAAAAAGAAAGACATGTAAATTATTTGGGATAGGAAATAAAAAATAAATTTAAGGTAGAAAGCACGAGGGTATTACCGGTCAAGAAGAAATAAAATAAAAAGAAAGACAAATGTAAATGATTTGGGATAGGAGGTAACAAATAAATTTAAGGGTAGAAAGCAAGAGGGACAATGTTTTGAAGTAAATATTGTGCTAAACATCTATTACCATTATTAATAAATGTTCCACAAGTATTGGAACCGTTATTATTATTGACACAAGTTCCATTCTAAGGTCAACAACTAGTACTTTATTGCATCAAATACTAAACAACTAACAAACATCAGGGGATATTTATTTTTTTCATTGATTAGTTATAAAGGCGGGGACGCAAGCGTCATAACACACCCCCAAGTGCCGCTAGATCATTAATGTTTTTTGACAATTTTATTTAGAAGTTTTATCTTTAAAACACTACTATAATATATCAATTCAAGCTTTTCTGCAAGAAACTTGGCTGTTATCAAACATATATATGATTTCTACGAATTCATTTTTGCACTACTCGTCAGAACACGCAGCTCCCTTCTTTTGTATGCAAAATTTATCAATGTATCTCCCTAGCGTTTCCATTGAGCCAGATCATGTAGAAAATAGCCTCATCACAAGTCACATGACGTGACTGTGTTATATTGACAATCGAGCTCCATGCAAGGAGCTTGATCTGACTCAATAGAAATCTACATAACCTCTCATCAACCTCTTCAAGTGAATATTGAAAAAGCCTGGTCAAGAAAAATAATGGTTCAAGCAAACCGATACCGACGGAAATGGTAATATTATTATTATATATAATCTCATATCCAAAAATAATAATACAATAATAATAATAATAATCATAAGATTTTGTAAGAAACTATAGAATGCACCCTCCATAGCAACTCTGATATATACAGCAGACTACTTTTGATATACGCTTTAGCTATGAGTTCATGGAAAATGAAATGAAATGAAACGAAACGAAAGAAATTATTCCATGTTTTTCTCCCAGCAGCTGTTATTGCACCATCTAACTGATAGCTTCACAAAGTTATACTCACTCCAGGAATTTTCTTTTCCTTTTTTTCCGAACTTTATTGCCTTCTGCAAGAATTCTGTTTTATCTCCTTCGACCCCTGTCCTTCCACCAGAGGTGGTTTTTACAGTGCCCATCGCCTTGAAATCTTGAACTTCTGTAACTTGATAAGTATCGCCCAGCATCATCAACTCTCCCCTTATTATTGACATCATCCCATGATCCCTGAAAGTTGTCTGCTTTCTTGCATTCAAAATTGTTGAGTTTCACTTCATTATTGCAGTGACCATTGGAGTTGGTCCAATCCCAGGTGCCATTCCAACCACCTTCGCATGGCATATTTCTGATAGCTTCACTACCATTGTTAACATGCCATGGATCATTGGGATAATAATCGCGGCATCCATTTGTAGTTCCATTGTGAAATGCATTGTCCCAGTCATGCTCCCATGGATAACCATCATTAGCACGAGATTCATTAATCTGTTTTTTGAAACTCTCTTCATTGTCATCCCAGCCAGTTGATAAGAATGCTTGGTTTGCAAGGAGTGAATCGCCAAAAATTACAACTGTCTCGTGGCTTTCATCCGCATTAGGAATTTCAGGGTTGCACTCAAGTTCTGATAGCATATCGGGATCAATTTCTGAACTCCAATTAATATCATCAATGTAAAGATCTGGATCAGGCAACGATACATTGCAGGGAAGGCCCTGCCTATTTGCCCAAAATCTTTTCTTGGCATCACGAAATGCCTCTTCTCCCGCAGAGTCATTCCATTTGATCACATTATCGTATAGGTGAATGAATTTCTTCATGTGCAAAAATGTTTCCCAATCTAGTGAACCAACTACTTTGCAAAATTCTTTCTCCCATGCAGGCACTTTTGGCTGCCAACTGCCTGCAATTAGTAACAAGTTTTAAGTACTAGACATACCGAAAGAGAGAGAACCACTACCAACTCCACGTACAAAAATGCAAAGAAAAAGCTATGTAATTCATCATTTTCCTATTATGGAGACAGAATGACGAACAAAAATTCATCAATATGCATAAACGATAATTAGGTGCAAAACAGCTTCAAAATACGTGAGAATGACAGAGTATCTATTCATGCTTGGTGCACATTTGAGCATAACTCTGCGCCTTACCTGCCACGTTTTACTCGTTTATATTGCTGAATCTACTGAAGTAAATACAGGATCAACAAACTCTTGGGAAATTTTTATCCAGACAGAATCACAGAATAGATAAATTACCTAGGAAAACTAATGGTAAGTTGGTAAACACGCAGGAATCGACAAGTGAGACAATTTAATTAGCAAATATCTAATATCTGAATATGAATAAACTGTCAGGAACTTCCAATTTAAAAGGCTAACTGGCATCAAACTCCAAAGGACTTTAAGAATCATCCACAAGGAGGGAAATCTCATTGTTCAGTCATGGCACTTGAGAATAAAAGAAGGAAGAAAGAACTCTTGGTACTGGCAATAGCCACATGGTTTGACATACCATAACCATCTTCTTGTACCAAAGTTCGCTGTTTATCAGGCTTGCCAGAACAGGCTTACGGAAAACAATAAAAAGAAAACATAAAAGAAGCAATAATAAAGGTAGGAATTTCCAAGCACCAGACGTGTGGTATGGTGCAGATGGCAGCACATCACCTCCTCAAATCAAATGAGCGACTAATATTATGTCACATTATATTCTAATAATAAAGGACACAATCCAATTACCCAAAACAAGATATGAAAAATACAATCATGGAAAGCAACAAATCAAATATACAGGTTTAGAAAATCTGGCTAGTCAAAGCAAAGAATTAAAATAACCCAAAATAAGACATGAAAAAGTACAGGTACAGAAAACAGGGCATCAAGATACAATTTCAGAAAACTTTCTATTTTTAAACCATAAATTGTGTATGCAAATTCTAACTAAAGCTTTAGTTGTCCAATCTTTGCAGTTAATAGAATCCTTCAAAAAGAACTTATAATTTTTGCCTATTTGAAAAATTACAGCATGCAAACAGAGAAACAGTAAAATAAATAAATTCAGTTTAACGAACCACGAGGCGGCTTCTTATACTGTGTCGATCTTCTAGGGAGTTCCAGTCTGTGATTATCCCAATTTCGCCTTCTAGAATTTTCCATGAACACAAACCAGAAAATCTGAAACAGAAACCGCAAAAGGGAATTCAAAAATTACACGCTAATTAATCAAGAAACAACACAAAATGAAGCAGCCAACAACCAAAATTCAGTACCAAAACCAAAAAGAAAACGAAAAATGGGACCTTTGGATTTTCTTACAAGATCCAATAGCAGCCAAAAAGACGTGATTAATCCACAGAAACAGCTGTTCCAGAAATGGGCTTTGTCCCAGTTATTCTTGAATTCTTAAAAAACACAGAAAGAATCGAGCATATCTTCGGATCAAAACCCGAAAAATTCTTGTGCAGGAGCTTAAAATGGTGTGATTGCGAAGGAATTAAGTAGGGGAAAGAGCGAACGGGTCTCGAAAAAGTGATCATAAAGGGAAACGACGGAAACGTTTCGAACGGTGTTTTGAGAGAAAAACACAGAAAACGAGACCACGAAAAGAGTACAAGTAAACAGCAGCGTTATAGCCCCGGTTTTTTCAGGTCGGTCCGGTTCAGTTTTTGATAAGGGTTGAACTAGTAGGCGGTTTATGGTCTACACTTGTCCTTATGTGATTGATAAATAGTACTAATTATTTTTTGGCACGTTTGTTATCTTGGTCGGAACCCATTAAAAAAGAGAAATAAGTCACGCAATTAGGGAAAAAACCAAGAGCTAAATTAAATATATATACGTGAGCGTTGGGTCTAAATTAAATAATAAATTGATATTTCAAAATCCACATGTAAGTGATATTCGTCACAGCCGCCCAAATCCCAACGTGGTTTTCTATGCGCATTTAATTATGCTTATCATGAATGACAAAACACTACCACATGAGATAGTGATCATCACCATTTGTGATGAATGGCATTATTCTTTTAAAATTACGAACACATAACACTAGGCAATCAAGAATCCATGCATGAATTTAGAGGCTCGATTTGTTATTTCATTTGGGCTCCATAACAACTCTTGATGTTGTATATAAATTTAGAGAGGTGTGTACAAATATTGTATAACTTGTATACAAATAGAACTCTTTCTTGTTCTAAATAGATTATCATAAGTTTGAAGTAAGTGGTGATTGAGATGTGAAATTACATCAAGGGAAATTATAATCAACACATTTGATAATTATTTTTTAGCATGTACTCACCAGAAGGATTGCATTCCGAAGGAGACTTTGAAGATCGGAAGAGCGTCGTGTACAAAATTTTCAGAAGAAAATACAATTTTATCGATTGAGGTGAGTTTAACTCTATGTCTGTCTGATTGGAATGTAAAGCCTTAAAATTTAAGTAACTCTTTCACTTTGGTGAAGAACAAGAATGCTTTTCAAGAAAAATTCTTTAATTGCTTAGCATTTAATTCTTCTCTTTTAAAGTAACCAAATACTTCCTCCATCCCAATTATATAATACATTTTGCTAGTTCACGCAGATTAAGAATTGTATTGGAAATATATATTTTGCAATTCGTCTTCCTAATTTACCCTTATTTAATTAGTAGAATTTAAAATTGATAGTTTTAACTAAGTATTAATTGGGGGTAAATTAGTAAAATAATGTAATTTTAGATTTCTTAATAAAGAAAGATGACTATATAATTGAGACACTAAAAAAGGCAATATGAACTATATAATTGGGACAGAGAGAGTACATAATTATTTCTTTCTTTTTTTTAGTACAAAAATAGAATTATTTTCACCATTTTCTTTTCAACAAAAATGATAGTAAATAAATGAAGGGTCCCTTATTAGTAGGGATGGACAAAAAAAAAAAAAAATTGGAACCGAGTTTACCGAAACCGTTTGGGTTTTCCGGAAAAAAATTGAACCGAAAACGAAATCGAATAATTTTTTTCGGTTTTCATTTTAAAACCGAAAATCAATGACTTATAGTAGAACTTAATGTTGAGTCTATTTTTCAAAATCTAGTACAAATTTTTAATAATTTGGTTACTATTTTTTAGTTTTAGTGTAGTTTTTGTAATTTTATTGCCATGTTTAGTTTCAATATTTTTTTCTATTAAAATTTGTTTTCATTTTTTTATTTAGTAAAATGGAAATTTATTAAATACAAAAAGCAAACAAACAACCGAAAGAAACTAAAACCGTTATGTTTTGAAACTAATAAGAGCGAACCAAAACACTAACTAAAACCGAAAACCGAATGCCCAAATCTACTTATTAGAGTCTGAGGGTATCTCTATAATACGGAGACATTTTACTTTTTGCATTTCACGAAGCCACTGTTGATTTTATATGTTGATCATAGCAGCATGTGAGACACCTTCAGATTCTAAATCAAAGCTCTTCTTTAGAGTGGGGTGGTCATTTTAACCTTAGTAAGTCAACCAACAATCTTAAATAAAAATTGGATTAATTTCACATATGCTTCTTAATCTTTACACTTTTTATTAGTTGAGTTTTTATTTTTTTTTCTTTTTATAAACGATGTGATTCTCCCACCTTTCAAAAATTCGAACACAAGGCCCTTATGACATTTATACCCTCATTATTTAAATAAAAACAAAAAAAAAATTGAACATTAGTAAAAATAATTAAAAAAATTAAAAATAAAATCATTTTCACCACCCTACCTATCAAACTACCCATTCCACCCCTACACCCAACTTGATCAAATTTACCATTTAAAGTTGCGTTGAAGGTGTGAGGGGTAACTAAGTAGGATGGCGAGGAAATTATTTTCTTTTTTTTTTTTAAATTATCTTTTGGCTTTTAATTCTTTTTTGCTTTTATCTAAAAAGTAGGAGGTATAACTATCATTTTTATGAGAATAGAGATTTTTTGTATGAATTTATGAACGGCTGGAGATCATGTGTGAAATTTAAAGGTTAACATTTAATTGAGATTTATTTATTTATTTTTGACAGGCACACAACGAGTGTACAAGGCACAGAGACACTAATCATGTGTTTGATTATAAGTATGAAATTTATATGGAAAGAGAATATTTTCTTGTTAATTGAATTATTGGTAATTGAATTATATAAAAAATAAATTACAAAGCGTTTGATTGAAAGTGAAGTTCTGAGGAAAAAGTGTGATTTACCTTAAAGAAAAAACTATACTCTACATAGGAAAATATCTTCTTTCTTTTTTAAGAAAAATGTGACCACGTGATCAAAAAGTAAAAAGTGTTTTCTCTAAAAAGATGTCAATCAAATATCGTAAAAATAGAAATTTAGTTAGAAAACTTTATTTCTAATAACCTAATAATGATTAAACAAGGTTTCAATAGTGATAGAGTATTTTACTAAAAGACGAATCATTTCCAAAACAAAGGGGAAACGTGTTGCAAAACGCCCTGCTATCTTGTTGGCTTGACCGCCTTCTGGATTCTTACAGAATTTTATTTTATTTTGTACAAGACGTGTAGAGTCTAGCAAACATAATTTGACCATATTTTGGGTTATTGCTGCTTTCATTCCATGTACTTGGAAACTTGTTCGACTCTCTATCTCTCATCGTGACAAAAAAATTTTGTTTGAAGCTCTTTATTTTTATAATTTATAAAAAAAATTTATAATAAGTTATAGAGATATAATTGAAATTTAAAATGTGTAATGATTATTGAATAGTTATCAAATCAACAGTCAAATCATAATAAGTGAATTTATAAATAAAAAAATAAAGAGATTCAAATAACCCCTCAATTTACTTACGTATTGTCTCTATCCCATTAAAAAAATTTGTATTTTTTTTATTCGTCCTAAATTATAGGTTATTTTCTTTATTGATAAATAGTTGAAATGTTAGTTCACTCTTTTCTCCATATTTAATGTGCATAGTTATTATCAATAAAATACTACCTCCGTCCCGAAATGATACTTCACTATTTCATTTTCGTCCGTCCCAAAAAGATGACTCACTTATGATATTGAGAATGTATTTAATATTTCATTTACATACATGTCCCTGGTTAATTATTGTTATTCAACTACCTATGCATTGAAAGTATTTCAAACAATTAATAAGACAAAAAAATAAGATAAAATTTAATGTTTTAACCAGTGTTCTAAAAAGCGCGCCTAGGCGCGAAGCGTCCCTTCCCGGCCTCGCGTATGGGGTAAGCGGTCAACGGTTTTTGTTGACCACCTAGGCGTGATTAAGCGAGCCTAACGAAAACCGTTGACCGCTATTTTTTTTTAATGTTAAACATTTGAGCCATTTATTTATTTGCTAATGGTCTAGACTCTAAGTAATAACATTGGGGCATTTTTTTGTTTTGGGCAATTTGTCGAAGTGTATAATACTTAATCCTCATCTATAAAGTAGGACGTATTCACCTTTTGCCTTTTAAAAATATTAAATTATATAATCTTATCTTATCTTATATTATATATTAAAGTAAAATAGTGATCATATGCCATTTTTCTCGCCAAAACGACTATCTTACTTTTATATATTCTTTTATTTTATTTTATTTAATAAAAATAATAACAACAATAATCCCAATAACCATAAATAATAATATTAAATATATTATTAGATATGTGTAATTAATATGAAATATACGGATATACATGTACGTAACCCCAAACCCCACATTTTAGATGTTTTAATAATTCAATAATTTTTGTTTCTTTCCATTATTAAATTTTAGATGCCCTGTCTTTCGGAATATGTTATGAAATATTTTATTATGTCTAATTAATAATATTATATTATATATTAGATATGTGTAATAAATATAACAATAATAATAATAATCATAAATGATAATATTAAATATATTATTAGATATGTGTAATTAATATGAAATATACGAAATACATATACGTAGCCCCAAACCCCAAATTGTAGATGTTTTAACAATTCTCTAATTTTTGTTTCCTTCCATTATTAAATTTTAGATGCCGGCCTTTCGGAATAAGTTATGAAATATATATATATTTTTGACCATGTTATGAAATATTTTATTATGTGTAATTAATAATATTATATGTTAGATATGTGTAATAAATATTATTAGATTTCTTCTTCATCTCTTCACCAATTGCAACACTTATCTCTTCAATTATTTCATTCTATCTCTTCACTTATTTTTCTTATTATCATAACAACAATAATGATAATAATCATAAATGATAATATTAAATATATTATTAGATATGTGTAATTAATATGAAATATATGAACAGACATGTACGTAGCCCCAAACCCCAAATTTTAGATGTTTTAATAATTCTCTAATTTTGGTTTCCTTCCATTAGTAAATTTTAGATGCCCTGCCTTTCGGAATATGTTAATCAAGAGTTTCGGAATATGTTTTAATAACAATAATCATAATAATCATAGACGATGTTGTGAAATATTTTATTATGTGTAATTAATAATATTATTAGATATGTGTAATTAATATTATTAGTTTTTTTATCCATCTCTTCACCAATTGCAACACTTATCTTTTCACTTATTTTTCTTATTATCATAATTATATCTTTAAAACTGACTATATCTTCACCAAATAACTTCAAATATATCCTTTTATCTTATAAAATAAGATATATCTTCACTCATTTAATTTATCATCATACAATTTCTCAAACTAATCAATTTATTATATCTCTAGAAATGACTTCAAATACATCCTTTTATCTTATAAAATAAGATATCTCTTCACTCATTTCATTTATCGTTAATCTTACATGTATATTTGTTTATTTTATATATTACCCATAAATAATAATATATTATTAATTCCCATTAAAACTCCAAATTAAACATTAATCTTACATATGTTTTTAACATAAATTATTTAAACAAAAAAAATCCAAATAGTATATCAATTAAAACTCGACGGTGTTATCAACGAAATTAAAACTTGAAAAAGATGAATAAAAAGTAAGAATAATAATAATAATAATAATAATAATAATAATAATAATAATAATAATCATATGAAAAATATTATTAGACGTGTAAACATCACCATACGTGTTTTAGATATAATTCCAAATTGATCAAATTTATCGTCACAATAGAAGTTGCAAAATATTTTTTCCCCATCTCTTCACCAATTGCATCATTTATCTCTTCAATTATTTCATTTATCTTAATCATCCACATTCCCGTATTATACAAACTCCACCTCTATAAATAGTCAGGTAGTTCCAATATAATTCCAACCATTTAACTTCATAAAAAAAGGATATAAAGAGGTTATCTAGAAAGCCATTACAAAGAATTTGAAGGAAACACTGGATCAGGTATATTTGACTTCTTGTGTTTGTCTTCTGAAATTCATAAGTGTTTTTGCTATGTTTTCTGTTCCCTACTAATATCAATTGATTCATTTGATCAAGGAGAATGTTGAAAGTAACTTTCCCGAACGCCTTGAGGGCTTGGTTTTGAGGAGGGTGCTGATGAAAGTACAGATTAAGGATGAACACTTAAATGGCAATGAGGGAGGTTACTCTGTGATGAGGGCAACTGATAACAATGATTTAGTTAAAAAGTATAAGAACCCAGAATTCGACGAGAACGAGGTTATTTTTTGCTCTATGCCTGAATTGTGCAGAACTTGTGCAGTCACATTGTTTTCTATCTTCTTATGATTAATAATGGTTTAATTAACAGGGCTCTGATGTTCTAATAATAGAGAATATGGATGACACGGTTAGTATGTTGTTACCTAATGTTATGCATGCCAGTATCTGTTTTCATAGCATAGTCTGTTTATAATTTCCATAACACTGTTGTTCAGGATTCAGTTTCAGAGAACGATGTCTTAACATCGTGTTTAACTTCCGCAAAGAGATCAGCAAACTTTACTACAAGTGATGTCGAGCTTGGGTCGACTGATAATTCTGCAAACAAAGTACGAAGGGTTTCTGTAAAGGTCGAGAAGATGGATGATATGATATGGCCTAAGCTTTTATGGTTTATTCTTTTGTTAAAGTGGATGTTGATTAACACCACAACTCACACGGGAACTCAGCAGCTTTTGGTTTAGAAATATAGATATTTTATATGCTTTTCCCGAAACATTATTCATTAATAAGGATATGATATCTCCATGCCCATTTAAGTTTGGAAACATGTAGCATTATTTCAATTATGTTAAATTGTTTTTTATTATCACAGTTAGATATCCTTACGATGCTGAAGTTTTTACAGCAATTGAGTTGTTATCAAACTATTACTATGTGAAAATTGATATTATACTGAAAGTCAAACACACATGCAACTGAAATAATTAACATCTTTATCATTTCGATCATTTCAATATCTTAACTGTGCAGAAAGTAAACGCAATAAGATCAAATCGTCCAACGTACTTAAGAATTGAAAAAAAAAAAAAAAAAATTTATATGAGAAGTATATACCAGATGTGTATTAGAAGCAAACCCGACAATTAGTTCTGCATAATAATTCCAACCGGACAGATTAAAAGAAATTTTCATAATTAAACACTAGAAAATCAAACTTAACATTTCCCAACGATGGCAAGACTGAATCAGATTACAAATCAACATGGTATACCCCCCAAAACTTAAACAAGAATTGCATAAAAAACGTGGTCAAGAAGCTAATCGAGTATGTGTATAACAGAGTAAAGAAATGAACTTTCTGTCTATCATAATTAAACACTAAAACCCAGAAATCAATAGCCCAGAACCCAGTTAACGCTCCTTGGTCGATTTCCTGCCGGGAAATCCAGTACTTGGCCAGAATTCCAACCCAAATCGCTGCCACACTCTCGAACCTCTCCCAGTTGAACCGAACCCAACTCTCGGTTGAAACCCGTGACCATCAGCCAAGACTCGCCGGAAACGCTGGTCTGTCCGGAAACCGAACTTCCAATTCTAACCCAAAGCTCATTCATGTCACGCGAACCGTTCGAACCCCCAAAAGCTTCGAGCCATACTCATCTCTGTCGCGAAACAGCCTCGACTGCAGCTCTCTCACCCAAATCGCCTCTCCATTGCCCTCTGTCTCGCGAACCTCTCTCTTCCTGCCGATCGAACCTCTACCAAGCCCCATCGCACCCTTTCACTCTCTGGGTGAATTGGGAGACTGGTTTAAGGAGTTTGGATTTTAATTAATCCCAATTGCTTATCAAGTTCCCCATGTTCAAATTAATTTGTTTCAGTCCCTACAGTTTTCTTATTATTCAAAAGAGTTCAAAAGCTTCAGTTGAAAACAAAATAGCCCCTAAAGTTTACTATTTCCTCATTTCAGTCGCTAAGGTTTTATTGATATTCAAGTTGATCCAACTTTTTCAGTTTTATCTATTTTAGTCTCTAAGGTTCGGAAACACTCCATTACAGTATATTCCTAAATCTTTTACAAAGTTGTGTTTTAGTCCGAAGTTTTCAAACTTTCTATTTTACCCATATTTGAAAGTGTACGATTTAGTCCGATACATGTATTTAGATTGATTTATTTCAAATTTCTAACTTACATTATGCATGTGGCATGCATGTACTTTTAAAATACAAAATCAAGCAAAGCATTTAACAAACATCATATACATCAAACCCCAACATTTAATTTCAAATACATTGAATAGTCAAAAAAAAAGAAAAAAAAAGAAATTACATGAAATTGAGCCAAACGTACAAAAAAACTGAAAATTCATCTTCAACACTTGATCTTTTGAAGGAATTTCAGATTTTGTAAATAAAACTAAGAAATCCAGAGTCCCCGTTGCCGATTTTGCTACATGTATTTGAATAGAAGCTTTTGGTAGAAATATGTAAGCTAGAGTGGTCAGATTCCAAGATTGACAAATTAGAAGAGGAAAATACAAATATATAAGATTGGAAGTGGTGTATTACAAATTTTAACTTAAGTGGTTTACAACCTTGAACAAAAAAATAAGTATCGGGGCAGTCGGACCTGAAAATCATATGGTGTGTATCTGTATAGCCACATGAGTAGGAAGTTTTTTAAGAAAATGAAAATTTTCCTATAATCAATAATTGAGCACTGAATTAAACTCATTATATTACAAAATTTCCTATTTAGTGAAAAACCTTAAACTATGAGTTCATGGGGAGGTCACGACTTAAAAATGCAGTCTTACGCACGGTTTGTGTCACAAAATGTGTAGTTGAATTAATAAATAAAATAATATGAAGGATAAATATATGAATGGTAGGACTTTTTTTATAAAGTAAAAAGTTTAATTATCATTAGAATTCATATAATTCATTACATTAGTGGCTAGAACGGAATCAAACCAAATGAGTGCAACATAGAGTACGTGAATCCTCATATGAATGTGCCTTTAAATTCATTCGTCGTCAACCACCGCGATCTAATGTATTAGATTTTGTTAAAATGAAGTAACAATTCCAAAATTTAAGTTTTGTGATATTTTCAAACTTATAGGACTAAAGTATTCTTCGTCTGTAAAGTTGCCAACTAAGCGATCAATTTCACATCATTAAATGTACTCCTTTCCTGCTAGAAATAGCTTTAGCAAAATTAACATGGGTAGAACACGTAATATGACAGCTAGGGCTGTGCAAACGGGTTTCGATCCTGAGTTTTTGAAGAACCAAGACCAGACCAAACATATTCGGTTCGGTCCGGGTCTCGGTCCTAAAAATAGCAAGCCCAAACAGTTTCGGTCTCGGTTCGGGCTCGGGTAATGAATTCGGTTTTTTTCGGGCTTTTCCGGGCTTGTGAAAAAAATTTTCTATAGACTTAGTAACGTAAAAACACATATAAACAAAGTTTAGAATAAACAAATAGAAGAGCTTTATATGCAACAAAAGTATTAACATGCCTCTGTAAAGTAGACGCACTATACTTACTTATATTTCTCATTTTCTTATTTTAACAAATCTAAAATTATTAAATATTTGAAATATATATCCTAAATTGGAAAATAAATGTAAAAATCATAAATATTATATATACTTTATAATTTTAATAATTTTACAATACAATTTTGATATTTTCAAAAGGCAAAAGATAAATAATTTCTACTTTATTATACATTTATAGGGATTAAATATTACAAAAATGATGTAATTGTTAGAAATAAATAATACTTACAACTTAAAATAAAAGCAAAAAAATCAATTTCACATTTTTTACCAATAAGAAAACCACTTAAATAAATAAAAAGATGTATAAGCACAAATTCTCCACATCTATATATAAATATATTTACATATATTATATAATAATAGCATGTAACGTAAATAGAGTCAATAAACATATTCTAAATTCGAGCAATTTTCTTTAACAATATCCTTACAATGTTGTAAAATCTAGTAACATTATATATTAACACAATTATTCTTGACTATTGCTTAAAAAATACTATAATAATGATGATTTTTAAAAAAATTTATTGGCCAAAGAATTCCAACTTGAAAAAGAAATTTAGTGGTATTACTTTAACTTTTTAATTGTCCAGCATTGAAAGTTATGTAAAAAAGCAATATAATTGGAACTTATAAATAAGATGGGTCTTTGTGTAAGTGACTATGTAAATGAAATTTTGTGGACTTTGAGGTAAATTAATAATTATCTTGGTTCTTTATATCTAATTTAAAGTTTAAATGATTGTCCCACATTGAAAGTTTTGTAAAATGTCAAATAATCGGGGCTTATAAATAAGATGGGCCTTTTGTGCAAGTGACTATGTAAAGAAAATAGTTCTGATTCTTACCTCTTGAATATTACGAAAAGTGAAAATTGAGTTTCAATTTATATATTTAAAAAAAAAATTCAACCGGTCTTTAACCAGGTTTCCGGGTTTTCAAAAAAAAAAAAAAAAACGAGACTGGACCAGACCGGTCATTTTGGCCACAAAGCCTGGACCGGGACCGGCCCGTTCGGTCCGATTTCAGTCCGGTTCACCTGGTCTCCGTTTTTTTGCACACGCCTAATGACAGCTTGAAATCCATTGAAAATTTACCGATCCATCTGGATGCAAAAAGCGTTGTTCATTGATAAATTCTCCTAAGCTATCAGGTAACTTTTTGTGAAAATTAATAAATCTCTTTTCTTTTTAACCTTATTAGCGTTTATCTATAGGTTTTCAATTCATATTTATCGGTTAAACAGCATTATTATTCATTTATGTATTCAAGAAATCGTGTCTGTTGATATACATCAAAAGTTTGCAGGATAGTCAATCTTTTGTTTAACCCGTCAATGTCGCTTTCTTTTATTTATTTTCGATTTGGTGTAATTTGAGGGTTAGATTGGGTTCACCGTCACAGTCTCTTTCTTTGATTTTATTTTCTATTAGGTGTAATTTAATTGTACAGTTAATATAATTAGGATTTTTGGTGGTTAAGTCGTTTGATAGGAGATTCATGATTTTTTAACATGGAACGTGCTATTTCAATTAAATAATTTATATATTTAATTTGTATTATATGTATCGTCGGATTCTGCTTTTTTCAAGCTTTCTTGAATTAACGTCTTTATTTGAAGTGAATAAGTCAATGCAATACATCTTAGGAAGTATAATTAATGGTAGTTTGGATATTGGTTATCGGATATTGATCATCGTATTTATATTGACGCCGGACCATTTTTATGTTATTCGCATCCATTAGACATATGAAATTCCAATGAGAAAGTTAACCAAATCAACCGTAATTTACAATGGACGGGGAAGGCCGCGAGATGAAACGGTTAGCTTATTCAATTATATTTGTAATTTTATATATTATTATTACTTTTGCTTCAACCGTTTACTGTGCAGTGTACTAAAATCATATTCTCATTTCTGTCAAATTTGTTTTTTATTACAATTAAACTCAAATTATATATGCTTCACGTATGTTCTTCAATTTTTTTCAGAATCTATTTGTACGGGGACAAAGAAGTCGCGTGCGGTTACTTTGGAAAATATTGTGCATGTCCCATCAACAAATAATTTAGTTATTGGTTCTCCAACCTCTCGTTCGAGAGTGCCATTGAGTGAGATAACCAACAGTAAGAAATCTCTTTCTTACTCTTAATGATGAGGTTTGCATTTACTTTCTGTATTTAATTTTTTATTTTGGATTTTATTTAAGTGCGGTAAAAGAAGATGGAAAAAGAAATTAAAAGGAAGAGAAGAAGAAGAAAAAAAAAAAAGGCATGCTATATTGCACTGTGATTGTTACTTGCTAATTGGTTTAATTTTGGGAATATTTTTCCTGTAATTCCTCAACTTCGAAATGGTAGAAGTAACATGTTAATTGTGCCTAATTTGTTGACTTCAGTACTTAACAATACATTATGAGTTGATGTGTTAGATTGAATATCGAAATTGTTGTATGCAACAATTAAATATTTAAATCTCTGTATGCAGCATTTCGAGTGACCCAGTCGGCCACAAATGTGAATAATGAGATGAATGATGGCAAAGGTATGACAATTGCTCATTGTATTTCTTCATGGTAATTGTTCTCCTTTCTAGATACAGTATACTAGCTCTAAATAAATAATTGGATAATTACCTACAATGTAAGATTTATTTAAGTATTGTTTAGTATGTTCCTAAGTTACTTCAGAGTTCGGTTTAATCAATTATTTTTTGCTATGTACATACAACGTGCTCACATTCTAAGATTGAATTTAATTGCCAGGGTCTCCTCGGGATTCTGGCCAAAATAATGCATTGTCAAGTTATCATAGTTTTGATCAGCAGCATGTGATTAAACATCGTACACAGTTAACCCAGCTTCCACTCCGTAACGCTCTTCCGATCTATTTAGCGTCGGACTCAGTGGGGAAACCTCAGAGCCAAATTTTCCAAATCCATCCAGTTGCAACCTATTGTTGGATAATGCAGATTCTGCCAGATTTGGTATTTTGTTTCTTATCAAAAAATGATTTATGATGTCTGCTTTGTTTCACCAGCATGTATTTTAACTAATTATTATATCTCTATTCAATTCAACTGGGCATTTGCGTGTTATTGTTAAAAATTAGTTTGATGGTCAGACATTCAACTATGCATAAAGAAATATTACCATTGATTATATATGTACATGCATGATCTACGCAAAAAACTTTCAAACTATTTATCATATACATAGTTGTATACACCTAATTTTCTTATCTCTGATCAAAAGATGCCTAATTTTCCATCACTTCAATACCTTAAAACATAATAAGAAGAAACAAACAAAAATCTGCAATCATAATTTGTATAGTTATTGTACAGCTGGCTCATCATTTGTGTTACTGTAAATTGATAAATTAAAGCAAGTTAATTATGTACCTCCGATTTAATCTATGCATTCACATTTTTCCGTCAACCCTCCAGTAATAAGTGCATATATAGAGTGATTTTGTGAATCATAATGGAGTTAAGGTGCACGTGCCAGAAGCATGAGTTATTGGAATTGAGGGAGAAGCAGAGTATAACATTTCTTGATGAAAATTATAATTCCAAACCGCAGCTAATTCCACTTTTATAGTTGGAGTTTTTTTTTTTTTTTTTCCTTGCAGTAAGGTTCGGGTGGGGGAGTGGATAGATAAATATAGACGCAAGTTGTGGATAGCATCAACTAGGGTTGAATTAGCCTCACAACTGGGAACACAAAAGATTCAACTAATTTGCAATTAGTCATAGGACTCTACATATATTAAACAATTTAGTTCTCTAGCTTACTAGCTCTAATAATCTCGAAGAAATTCATTAAACAGAATTGTACATTTTGATTTCTTAACATCAGTGAGATTTCAACTAATGAGATCTCTATTCAATTTAACCCACAGGAGACAGCAATTCCGAAGATGAAGATATTCCTGTTGAAGACATAGAATTACAAGTCGAGTTTTCTGGACCATCGTCTTCAGGTTACTAATGTCACTATCTTGCATTAGTTTACTTATTTTTCATCTCTTCTTTTTAACATGATTAGTTTACTATATCGTTGATGGTGCGAATGAAGTTTTCAACAGAATACAAGCTGTATCTTAAGTATCGTTGCATGTGTTTGCAAGTGACCTTAGTTGTATGCAACATGCTTAATATTTTGATGTTTTCTATATTTCAGAGATGAATCCAGTGAGAATAAGTTACGCGAGGATGTAGTCACTGATTTGAAGAATATGTTGGATGAACACAATGCTCTAGCACAATCGTTTAGAATGGCTAGAGAAAAGATATTTCAAGATGGTTGTGCAAATATTAAACTGCGACTCATTGCTGCAAGAGTTCGTGATGAGGATAATGATGATAGAGATTAGCAGACATATAATCTTCCTAGAGTTTCTGAGATAGCAGTAGTGGTACCTGGTGACTTCGAGTCATCCCCCAGCAGCCGAGATATTGTTGTTGAAATTGGAGATTTGCAGCGGTAAGTGAATTGCACCCTCTTTATCTCGGACTACAATATCCATTACTCTTTGTATATGGTCAGGATGGATATACAGAAGATATTTTGCTAGAAAAGCAAATGTCTGAATCTTCTCGTGGAAGGAAGAAGTTAAGCATGAGAGAGTGGTTTGCATACAGTTTGCAAGGAAGGCAAGGTGAGTCTCGAAATATTCTTTTCTCCAAAAAGTTGTTCCACCAATTCTTAGTAGATGCTTACTCGATGGTTGAGTCTTCACGGCTGGTGTGCATACGTACTCATCAAAAGGAATTGAGGTGCGAGATGTACAGAGGGCTACATGATGCAGTGTTGAGAAGATCGGAACTGATGCTGCTGTGCATGGCAAAAGGATATATCTTCCGCCCACTTTCACAGGAGGGCCAAGGTATTTGATGCAGAATTATCAAGATGCAGTGGCAATCTGTAGATGCATTGGATACCCCAAATTGTTCATCACATTTAAATGCAACCCAAAATGTCCAGAGTTTGTACATTTCATGAAGAGTAGAGGACTCCAGCCATAGGATCGACCTGAGATATTGTGTCGAATATTTAAGATGAAGCTTGACATCTTGATGAGGAATATTTGTCATAACAAAATTTTTGGAGATGTAAGGGCAGGTACTGTTTTATAAAACATGAGCAGTAGTTTTTTGTTCACATATTTCTTGCCATATTATTATGCATATAATTCATTTAATATTGGGAGTTTTTTTTTTTAACTTTCACTTCTTTTCTACAGCAATGTATACTATTGAATTTCAAAGGCGTGGTCTGCCACATGCATATATCTTGATATGGCTTTCTCATGGAGGCAATCATCCATCAGTGGATGATATTGACTATATAATATCGGCTGAAATACCAGACAAACATAAAGAGCCAGATTATTATAATGTTGTGTGTGATTTTATGATTCACGGTCCTTGCGGAGTTCAAAGAAGTAAATCCCCATGCATGAGTAATGGCAGATGTACTAAATGTTATCCTAAGCATTTTAATAATAGCACATCTATTGACAATGATGGGTGCCCTGTGTACAGACGTCAGGATAATGGAAGAACTATTAAAAAGAATGGTGTTGACTTCGACAATGGATACATTGTTCCTCACGACAAGTACTTGCTGTTGAAGTATGGTGCTCACATTAATATCGAGTGATGCAATTAGTCTAGATCAATCAAATATCTCTTCAAGTAGGTGAATAAGGATCATGATCGCGTCACCATAACTTTTTACCAAACTTCAAATAAATGTGATAAGGAAGAACTGGTAGATGAGATCAATATGTATTATGATTGCAGGTATATATCACCTTGTGAGGCTGCCTGGCGAATGTTTGGGTATGACATTCACTATAGAGACCAGCCAGTTGAAAGGTTGTCGTTTCATCTTTCGGATGAGCAAAACATCATTTACTCAGACTCAGATTTGATTAATACTGTTTTGATGCGTCCCACCGTGAGGCATAGCCAGTTCACTGCTTGGATGAATGCTAATACTAAGTATAGTGAGGCTAGGGATTTGATGTATGCAGAGTTTCCAACTAAATATGTTTGGGTTTAAAAAAAAAAAAAAGGAGAGAATGGCACCCCAGAAGAAAAGGATCATCCAGAGGTCAGATACTTTATGTTGCGCCGGGGTCTGGTGAGAAGTATTATATGAGAATCTTACTAAATATAGTTTGAGGGCCAAGGAGTTACGAAGAGTTAAGATGTGTGAATGGGGTTCAATATGACTTTTACAAGGATGCTTGCTAGTCACTTGGTTTATTAGACGACGATAAGGAAAATGTCGACGGCATAGATGAAACAAGTCATTGGGGCTCTGCACACTCTTTCAGGAATCTATTTGCTACTTTATTGACAAATGATTGTCTAACGTGTCCTTAGTATGTTTGGGGAAAAAGCTGGCAGTTATTGTAAGATGATATTCTTTACACGCGCAGGAGGAATATGGGTGATCCTGTTAAGGTCACAAGACTTTCTGTAACTTATAAATATCATTTTTATTTGTTAAATGCATGCTTTTGTTTTTCAATGCATATTTATTATGAAATTTATTATCAATTTTATTTTTTCCCATAATTTGGTAGCTTTGCAAATGGGTGATGAAGAGATAAAAAATTGTGCTCTGTATGAAGTGAAAAATATCTTGCGTTGTAGAGGAAGGAGTCTTCGCGATTTCCCATCAATGCCTTTTCCTACTTACGTTGGCACTTCACTCCAAGGGAACAAACTGATTGAGGATAAGTTAAACTATGACAGAAAAGCATTGGCAGAGGAGCATAGACTTTGTGTTTCCAGATTAACAGATGAGCAACAAAATGTCTATCAGGAGATAATGTATACAGCTGAGTCTGATCAAGGGCGTTTATTTTTTTTATATGTTTATTGAGGGACAGGAAAGGCTTTTGTTTGGAAGACACTTTCAGCTGGTTTGCGCTCAAAAGGAGAAATAGTATTCAATGTGGCATCCAGTGGCATAGCATCATTTTTGTTGCCAGGTGGAAGAACGGCCCATTCTAGGTTCGCCATTCCTCTTACCCCCACTGAAGATTCAATGTGCAATATTAATTTAGGGAGCGAACTTGTGGGCTTGATAGTTAAAGCAAAGCTTATAAACTCTAATGAAAAATCGATATTGCTTTGAGGCATTGGACAAAAGTATGAGGGACATCATGAGAACTGTCAACCCACTAAGTGCTGACCAACCTTTTGGAGGTAAGACAGTAGTTTTCGGGGGAGATTTTAGACAGATATTACCAGTAATACCAAATGGAAGGAGGCAAGACATTGTTCGAGCTGCTTCAACTCATCGTATTTATGGGATCATTACAAGGTTTTAATGTTGACAAAAAACATGAGGCTATAGCAGGTTGATAGTGGAAAAGACTGCTGAATTGAGGACTTTCTCGGAGTGGATCTCAAGTATTGGAGATGGGACATTAGGGGGTCACAATGATGGACATGCCACTATAGAAAATACCAAATGATATGTTGATCACAGGATCAACTAATTTGATGTTGTTGATAGCACATTTCCATCATTTGAAGAAAAAATTGACGACATTTCGTACTTGGAGGAAAGGGCTATACTTGCCCCTACACTCGATGTTGTCAATGCTGTAAATGAGCACATGGTTTCCGCCAACCCGATTGAAGGAGTTACGTACTTGAGTTCAGATAGCACGTGTAAGTTAGATGGTAATGTTGATTCATTGGGAGATGTACACTCGGAGGGTTTTAAATAGCATTAAATGTTCTGGTGTGCCTAACCATGAGTTAAAGTTGAAGGTTGGTGTTCCAGTCATGCTATTGAGGAACATTGATCCTGCGGCTGGTCTTCGCAACGGATCAAGGTTGGTTATTACTAGACTTGGTACTCATGTTTTGAAGGCTAAAGTTTTATCAGAGACAAACCGCAGGATAGAATGTGCTCATTCCAAGATTGACATTAACTCCATCTGATCTTAGATTACCGTTCAAATTTTAAAGAAGGCAGTTTCCTTTGACTGTGTCTTATGCTATGACTATCAATAAGAGTCAAAGACAATCACTTTCACATGTAGGCCTCTTTTTGGAAAACCCAGTATTCTGTCATGGACAACTTTATGTTGCAATGTCTAGAGTTACAAGCCACAGTGGGTTGAAGATGTTGATATGTGACAAGGATGGCAACCCTACCAATACAACAACAAATGTTGTCTTTAAAGAGGTTTTCCGAAATTTGTATTAATCATGCTCACTCGTAAGGTACAAATTTGCAGTTATTTTTTAATTGTTGAGAGCTGTTGTTAATGACTTATGGTTGATTAGAATTCTGTCTTTGTTTGAACAGAATAGATGCATATGTATTCTAAAATTTTATGAGTTTCTTTTTTTTTTCTTTGCTGTTATACAGTCGTTCTTATATAATTACATGGATTTTGAAAATGCAGATAGATGGGATACTGGTTTCCTCTTGCTTTTCATATGGTGATTATATCGGGTCTTTCACACTACGATTCTGAAATTTTGGAAAAAGAAATCTATAATTCCTTGAGGTTGATTACACATTCCAAATTTCTCATGTCAATAATTTTGGATTACTCATTAAATACTATGCACTAATTTCTTTTTACCCTTTATTTTTTTGTGTACAGTTTTGTCATACCAATAATGTTCTGCACTCGAAGAGCTTTGTTCCGCATTGATAGTACCAAATACTTAGCATAGCGAAAAAGGAAAACATATAATTTGTTTTTTTGTTTTGCATCTTGAATAGAAGTTAAAAAAACTTCATTACATAATTTTTGAAACTACGACACATTTTTAACTAATTATTCTATTTCGTGCAACGCACGGGTATGCAACTAGTATCTCTTAAAATTATAATGTAGATATAATATTTATGTTTTTAGATGTGTTTTTCAATTTAGTATACATTCTTTTAAATATTTAACAGTTTTAGATTGATTAAAAATTAAAAAAATAAAAAAATTGAAAAACGCTTTTTTAACGCTTAAACGCCGCCTAGGCACGCTTAAGCTTGAAACTTCAGGTCGCCGCTTTTCTGTGCTTCACGCTTTTTAGAACACACTTTCAACTGTATTAACAATCATTTCTTAATTTATGTGAAGATAAAGTGAAATAAGTAATGGTGTTAAAATTAATAACTCAAAATATTTTAATGGAATCTATTTAACTTGTTGTTAAAGTCAACAATAATTTTAACAACTCATGTGACCAATAATCTTTATTTTCTTTATTTTTTATATTAGTTATAAGTTGAATTAATTTAGTTATACGTCATTTTTAACTTAAAGTTGGATTGCAATGGTTAACTTAACACTACCAATATGTTAAAAACTAATAGCTAAAGTTAACATGCTTACATAGCACTTAACAATTATTACTAAAACTTACTTTATTGTTTATGTAGATAGTTAAATTTAACAACTCAAATGTGAATGCTCTTAATGAGATGGAGGGAGCAATATTTAAAAAAGTGTAATAAATGTTGTTGCAAATATATATATATATATATATTTACGAGCAATTTTCTTATGCCTCTTATTTCATTTATTATTCTACTATAGAGGTAAATAAGACTCTATAATATGGAGTTAACTATCAATCATAAACAGTTAAGTTAGAAAATCACGTGTGGTGGCTTGTGATTGGTAACAGACTTCCTCATAGAGCCTTATTTGACTCAATAAAAAAGTGGGTATTAAGTACATGTAAGAAAACTTAGAAAATTTGATTATAACGAAACGGATGAAAAAAGAATATAAATTATCTTCGTGGGATAATAATAAAGATAAATTTCACCATTAGTCCCCAGCCTTGCTTGATTTAGTTCTATTAACAACAACCTCAACAACAATAACAACAACAATAATAATAATATTTTTCATGTTGGCAGTGAGGCTTAGTTGAGGTACTAGAACCTAAAGCTCCAAGTTCAATTCCTCCTATGAGGTATTTTCTACATTTATCTGTAATATGTATTTCCTCCATATGAGGGCTAGTATTATTGATTTTCTTGGCACCATACTTCAATAGGACATATGTATGCACATGTATACTGCTACAATGCAAATTTGTAATTGTAATTTCAAAAAAAATATTTTTCGTGTTATTACTTTTTCCCCTTGAACTTGTTTAATTTAGTTCTATTAATTACCTAATTATTTTATCGCAATACTTTTCATTTTTTTTCACGAACTAGCCATAATAATAAGGATAAATTTCTTGCTTCAAAATAATAATAATAATAATAATATACTTTATGGGGTATTTTCTACATTTATTTGTAGTATGGATTCACTCCATATGAGAGTTAGCATTATTGATTTTCTTAACGTCGTACTTCATTAAGACATATGTATGCTCATTTATACTACTACGATACAGATTTATAATTATACTTTAAAAGAAAAATATTCATGTTATTACTTTTTCCCCTTTAATTTGCTTAGTTTAGTTCTATTAATTAATTAATTATTTTATTGCAAGACTTTTCATTTTCTTTCACGAACAAGCCATATAATAATAATAATAATAATAATAATAATAATAATAATAATAATAATAATAATAATAAGGATAAATTTCTTGCTTCCAAATATAATAATAATAAGTGTAAATTTCACCATTAGTCCCCAACGTTTCAGCATTTACACAATGGGTTAATTTCACAAAAGGTCCCAACCTTTGAGTTAAAAATTGGTTGGGTCCTCAACTTTTTTTTTGCTCTCCTGTGTCCCAAATCTTTCATACATTCATACGATATGTCATTTTGCCACCATTCCATCAATTTTTCATAAAACTGACCATTATACCCCTTAACTTTTTAATTTTAAAAATAAAATATTTAAAAATAAAAAAATAAAAATAAAAAAAGAAAAGAAACCCACCCCACACCCACACCCACCCATCCCAAAAATTGCCGCTGGAAATGATAGCAAAATGCTACTAATTCTGACTGCCCAAATTGGGAGGGAGAAGGGTAAATCCCCCTATTTGCTACGGGAACAGTATTTTGCTACCGGAAAACAGCAAAAAGCAAAAACTGAGGGCATTAATTCCCCCAAAAATGCTGCCGGAGGCCGCAGCATTCTTGACGGCAGGAAGAAACGGCAGTATTTTTGGGGGAATTAGCCTTGGAATACTAGTGAAGCAAATGCCACTAGACCAGTGTGTTTGAGTTTTTCTAATTTTTATTCCTTTTTGCATTTAAATTACCAAAACGTAAAAGATTTAAAATTTACTCGAAAAAAGCAAATGTTCATTCCATACCTTCAATGCTTGCTCTAGGACTCCCTACTTGATGTTTAATTCTACAATCTCTAGTTTTGATTCCTTGATGTTGCAGAGAACACAGGGGACATAATTTGTAGTTGTTTCTATATTTCAAAGATGGTGCAAAAAACCCGAGGGTGGGCAGGGGGCAGATGACCTCTTTTCCATATATATATATATATATATATATATATATTAGAAATGCATATCCAATTTCAATTGAAGATTTTGGATAGATTTGATACAACTGAATGGATTATTTACTAGATTTCAGTTTTCTATTTTCCATTTTTTTAATATTATCTTTTCCTAGTATCAAATATATTTAATTACATAATATATATGTAGGGGTCAACTTCTGAATTTTAGAATCTTTTATATATAACCATATGATTTCAAAAAGTTCCATCCTATACCCTGTTTTTTGAATACAAATGTTGAAATGTTGGTAGTAATTGCCAATTTAGTTATTGCCAATTGGCAAAAAAAAAAATTTTCCAATTTGTTGGCCAGGTCCGCTATGCCCCTCCCAGCTCTGCCAGTACTGTGTTGCTTGATAAGCGTTCCCGCAACAGAAAGGTAGAATTCCTTTCTTTCCTCTATTTCTCATCTTTCTTGTAATTAATTCTCAGGAAAAAATATAAATTACCTAGAAAACAAAAAACCTATACCTCTATAGGAAAATATTTTTCTTGTTTTCAAAGAAAATGTGGTCACGTGACTAAAAGATGGAAAATATTTTTCATAGAAAAAAATACAAATCAAACACCAAAAAAGTATGAATTTAGGTGAAAAACCTCTTTTTCCATGGAAAATCATTGCCAATAAAAAACACACTCTTAGACTTTTTGAAATTTAAAACGTAACAACACAAATAATTATTCATTAATTTACATCGCTATAGTTATAATATATCCCAACTAGGTTGGCATATATTAAATTATCTATCATTTGCAAATTTATAGTTCAAGTACATCCCAACTAAGTTGACACATACTTAACTATAATTTCGTTGTTCAAATTATTTTACGTCTATGACTTAGATTCTTCTACTGTAAGATTTTTGAAGTCTTCAGTTGTATTGTCAGTAGCTCTATCTTGTATCTTTCTTTCTGCATATAATCAATCTTTCACACATATAAGTGCTTCTAAAATATCTTCTTTAAGTCTTAATCCTTTTTCAGCGAGAACCCTATTAGCTGAACTAAAAGCAGACTCTGATGCAACTGTTGAAACTGGAATTGTTAGTAAATCTCATGTCATTTTTGAAAATATAGGAAAAGTCTGCTCATTTGATTTCTACCACTGTAGGACATCCATATTGAATTGATGTTCTTCACTCATCATGCATGAAAGATCAATCTTATAATATTTATTAAATTTAGTTTCAGCTGTGTTTGTATTTGAACTTGAAGAAAATAAGCATTTCATTTATTCTTAGCAATTAAAGATGCCACGAAATATTTTTTTTCCGTTAGTAGTAGTAGCAGCAGCGGAACCCATATCAGATTCAGTAGTTACAATATCACCATCTTTCGTAGTATAATAGTTATACATTTCGTTAAGTATAATGCTATTTATCTGAACTGGAAACTGGTCTCCAGTCTATTTGGCAGCACTACATTGGGGGATGGGTAGAGATGCATAAATACATGGGGCATTAATTTATTTAAGGGCCAATAAGAAATTGATAACTAGACTAGAGACCCGTCTCAGTATAGATAAATAGTATTATTCTTTCGTTGACAACAGACTCTAAATCCTCACTTTTTATACTTATGTTAAAAGTCAATGATTCATTAAGGTGTTCCAAAGCACACTGTACAATAAATAAATTATAACAATGATCCATTACAGCTGCAACCGGAAAAAAATAAGGCATGCGTTCATAATATTTTCTAAATTTTTCTTCCATTGCATCAATAACGTCAAAGAAAAATATATCATTTCTATAAGTTGACATTTGGTTAGAAATTTCTAATAATTGGTTCATTACAAGATTACTTGTTGAGTAATAAACCCCAGAACTAGCTTTAGTTGCGTCGTAAAAAGGTTTCAAATATCTAATAACTTTTAAAGCATCTTCCCAATCTGAATCTTCAAGATTTAAGTCAGATGTTTTGAATTAACAAACGCATTAATAGCACTAGAATATTTAACACAAGATTTTAACATTAGATAAGCTAAATTCCATCTATTTGGAACATCATCAATAAATTTTCTTTTTTTAAGACCAAAAGTTTTGCAAATTATTGCAAATTCTTGTTCTCTAGTACCGAATGGCTTATCTAATTTTACATATTTGCACATTACTAAATTATATATATGATTAACACATTTCAGAAGGAAAAATTTAGAATAAAAAAAGAGGCTTAGTTGCATTTTTTAAGAGATCAATACACACAATATTAGAACTAGCACTATCAAGACTAATACTACATACTTTTGTTTACCACACAAATTTATTCCATTATGTGGAAATTCAAGTAAATGAAAAGCAATAATTTTCTTATGAAGTATCCAATTATAATCAATAATGTGCAGTGAGACAAATATGACCATTGTGATTTCTTTCAGACCAACATTCAAATGTGAAGCACACATTACCACTAAATTCACTAAGCTCAAGTCTTACTTTTTCAGACATTGCATTAAATAATTTCATACAATCACTTCAAGTAGTATTTCTATGTATAGACCCATAAAATGGTTGAATAATGAACTCAAAAGAATGATCCTCTGCAAATCTAAATGGCATCTCGCTTGCTACCAAAAATTCTGACATTTCGATTCTCATTCGATCCTGCGAATAAACAAAATTAATAATACTAACTGAACCACTAGGATTAGTAAAAGCAAACATTTGAGCTTATTGAGGATCTATATGTCCACTTTTATTGAAATGTTTCTTCTTGTGTCTAATCAATGGGCCGGTCCCTTCGCCATAAACCAATTTATAAGCCTGTCTAAAAATAGTATAAACTGCTTTTTTATTTATTTCATCAACTATAAAAATATATCAAACATCTAATGTTTGTTTTTTTCTTCCTTGGCATTTGAGATGATCCAACTTCTTGTACTGCATCATTCTCATAATCTAAATTTATTGGAGAGTTACTATCGTGTAAATGGAGATTTAGAGCTTATTGAGGATCTATATGTCCTCTTTTATTGAAATGTTTCTTCTTGTGTCTAATCAATGGGCCGGTGCCTTCGCCATAAACCAATTTATAAGCCTGTCTACAAATAGTATAAACTGATCTTTTATTTATTTTATCAACTATAAAAATTTGCCAAACATCTGATGTTTGTTTTTTTCTTCCTTGGCATTTGAGATGATCCAACTTCTTGTACGGCATCATTCACATCATCTAAATTTATTGGAGAGTTACTACCGTGTGAATGGAGATTTATGGATAAAAATTCGTTGGAACCCTCCATAAGACAATAGTAAAAATCGAAGAAATCAGAGTATGTGAGTTTGAGGTGTTTTTGCAGTTTGCTACTGAAAATAGATTTTTTTTTGAGTGAATTTTTTTGATTCTTAATTATGATTTTATAGATAGCAATAAATTAAAAGTAACATTTTTTTACTGTTCACCAACATTTATTTTAAAAAAAGTTCAGCTGTTCAAATTCAGCAAACAACTTCATTGATAATTGATACGACCATACGCAAAAAACGGGGCTTAAAAAGTGACTAAAAATGGCATATGCAGCGAGGTGTAGGCAACTTTACTTTATGGGAGAAAATCAATGCTCTCTGCCATACGTTCATTATTTTTTAATTTTTTTTCAACGCCCGCCCTAGAGGTGTCAAAATGGGTAGGCCACTCAGAAAAGTCTGGGACTAAGCCGGTCTGAGTCGCGGGCCTTTACCTGTGGTCTACCGGGCGGGCCGGTTCAGAGGAATCTCCACTGGCTCGTAAGAAAAAAAATTAAAATGTTTGGTAGGCTCCACTTTTTGACTAAAACTTTAAATTTTTTCATTTTTTTATATATTGTCATGTCAATAGTTGGAACTTGAGATATATTATAAGTATATTACCATAGTGATGCAAATTAATGAAGTTATTTGTATTTTTATGTTTTAAATTTCAAAAGTTCAAGTATTAAAATTACCTAGTTGTAGACTATATATACATTTATGTAAAAAATATTTGAATTTCAAGGTTTTCTTATGCAATAAAATCTTTGAGATTTATTATTAAAAAGTTTAATTTTATCTTGTTATATGTTTACTTTTTAATTAAAATTTAAAAATTTAAAAGACTAGTTATATCTCTAAAAAATGTGACAAATTTTTCACTGAAGTATTTCAATTGTAATATATTTATTATAAAATTGAAATGTAAAATGTGGCCCAAAAAAGAAAGAAAAAGCAGGCCCACATGGACGGGTCAACCCGTAACCGACATGGGCCATGTGGATGGGCCGGGCTTTAGACAAAAAATCCACCGACTGAAAGCCCGCTGGTGTGGGCTAGTAACCATTGCAGGTCGTGCCAGGCCGCAAGGGTAGCGGGCTGACCCGGCCTGACACTTCTATCCTACCTAGGAGCTCTTGAACAGGCCGGTCTGGTGGAGTGTAAGCTATGGCCTATGACTTGGATTGACCGATTAAGGGCAGCAACGTTCCTAGGCTTTTCTGGGTAGGCCAGAGCCGCGCACCCATATTGACACCTTTACTATAGAAATTGTCCAAATAGTTTACCGTAATTTTATGTCTGGCTGTGGTATTTCTATTGTCAAAATTATCGAATTTCCGATACTATTGAAGTATTAGAAAATCTTCTCTATCCATTTCACCGAGAAAACCAAGATAAAGACATTTTGAAGTCCAATTTTTCTACCATAAATAGTTTTTGTAGTGAAATCCGATTGAAATTGATAGAATAATTTTCTAGGAATATATGGAATTTTTTACTAGGCTTGGATTGTTTGAAAGGGAATGATATTTGTATGTTTTGTTTCATGCAATACTTTAGGCAAAATAAGAAAAAAGACAAAAACACCCTTGAAAGAAATTTTACAACTTATAGAAGATACACCTTCCATACATCTTTATGCATACTGTATTGTCATTACTGACTATATATGATGGCATAATCAAAGGATTGACTGGTATCAAGAAAGATATCAACAGTCTGTTTTCGCCGAAGTTGTTCCTAATGCTATTAACGTCATCATTCGACGTAAATAGAATTTAGAACAACAAAGAAAAATACATACATGATTTTATTCTGCACTACGCATTAAAACATTATGGAAATGCAAATGACTCAAGAAGAATTTAAAGAAATCAAACAATCAAAAGGAAAATTTTCAGGGGAAGTAATAATCTCTGAGAAAACTTACAAAAAATTCTTGAAAAAGATTTTTCACTAAAACCTGGAAAAGCTTTCAAAAGAGACTTTCTTTTGAAAGCATTCAGAAGAAAAAGAAATGTTTATTATGGCATATCTTACAAAGAATTTGCTCTATATGTCCAAAATACATATAGCAGAACAAGTATTTGTTTGCTTAGTAAACAAGACATCAAACAAATAAAACAAAAAATAGATCAATCTGATTAGAAGAATTTATATTGAGTGACCATTGAAGCTGTTAAAATTCTGTTAAAAGCACGCTATCATCTCATTTAGATCAACTGATCAAAATGACTATAGTTGATAATCGTACTCAAAATCCTAAAGAGGGATGTTTGGGTATGATTTTAGGAAAATTAGCATGTGGTAAACTTCAGTTTACCATACACCCAAAAATTTTTGTATCACTTCATGACACAGATTTTGATTGCATATTATTATTTGTTCATGATTATTGCAGGAGAGATCTTGTTAAACCTAACAATGTACCTTTCTCTATTAGCTACCTTGTTAGTTATGCTATTCATAATAGCCACAACAATGCTGTGATCCAAGCAGAAAGAAAGATAACCTATGAACCCGAGTTCATGGATTATCTTGAGGTAAAAGAAACTGAGTTTGACATTCTAACTCAGCCTGACAGTAATTGGGAAATTGATTTAAGGCCAAAACCCTTAATCAAATCTCAGGAAAGATTACTCCTCAAAGAAGAGTCAAGCACAACCCTTTTAAAAGAAAGAGAGGATAAACAATTGGAAAAAATTAACAAAAACGATTCTCAACTTGCTATTAGTTTAGAAGAACTCCACCAAAAAATTGATGAAATGAGCAAATAGACTCATGACAGAAAACATTAAGATCAGTAACATTCATGATACAGTCAAAAGACTTAATGAGCAGATTACTCTTCTTAAAGAAGAACTTAGTTCCATCAGGCAAGAAATAAGGTCTATTACACCAGACCTTAACAATGCTATGGAAAGAATAGCAGTAGTTATTACTGCTACTATCAAAAAAGAAGTTGCCGGGAGACAAACAGCCCCACAATCTCAAACCACTACAAATGTCACACTCCTACAAGGAATGAGACATTTCGGACAGTTCGAAAAAGCCTCAAGTTTAGGAATGCTTACATGTATTTTCAATTATCCTAAATGAAGTTTCTCAGAAGAAGAATTGAGGAAGATTACCAAAGTGGTAATAACCTTAGTACTCTTAACATTCTTTTATCTTTCGAAGATGAAGAATTGAAAAGAATTACATCTTATTGTAAACAACTAACTCTTCTTGAAAAACAAGAAGAACAAATTCTTTCTATTGAACAGGAAGAACCAAAAACTAAAACTGATGAGCCAGAAGAAACAACTTCAGAAGAGTCAGAACAAGAAGAAATTGAAGTAACAATTCCAGAAAGGCCGATAGTCAGCAGAACTGAAGGAGTTGTCATAGGAGATTCACCAATCAAGGTTGAATCACATGAAGAACCATCTTGTTCAAATAAGATAGAAGGAAAAAGAGTTATCCGTGATAGTATCCCTATACCACCTAGAGGTACTCAGGTAACAAAATCAGGTGAAAGTATTCCTTTAAGTTTTATCCCTAAAACTATAGGACACACTTCACAAATACTAGACCTTGATTGTGTTATTGACGCAAGTAAAGCGATCAAAGAATGGTTTAGCAATCTAGTTATAGCTATGATTGGTAATCCCCAACCGACAAAAGAAGAAGTTTCAGCTTGGAATTAAATCAAAGCAACAACTAGAGGAAATGTTAGGAATTTCTTAGAAACACTAACCAATGAACAAGTCAATGCACAATGGCTTGAAGCCTCAATAGAAAATAATAACCAGCCTAACCTTACTGATTTTATTACTAGTATTGTTGAAAAAAATCTTCCAGATGTTCACAGGGCAGACTTATACAGCATATAAGTCTACACTAACCACTGAGAAGGATGAAAATGAAAAATTCAACTTGAAAGAATCCAAATATGTGATTTAGATTTCTTTAACCAATACCAATGTGAATATCAGAAATGGTTATTCTTACTTGGGAACCTTGATGACTTCCCCGAATATGTTGAGAAGTTTTTGGCAAAATTGCCACCTCCATATAATTCTGAAATAATCAAGAGATTTAATGAAGCTGTTAGACTCCAAGTAGGAAATAAACTTTATTTTTCTGCCAAAGGTTCTATAGGCTTGGCTATTACGGTAACCAAGAATTACATGAAAGAAATCTGTAGAAGCGTGTATGTCCACAGACAAATGAAACAAATGGCTCACAACAGACTAAAAACAGGCTTTAGTTGTGATCCATTTATGAAGGACCTTACATGAGCATATGGATGCTATCCTCCAACCAGAAAACCTAAGAAAAAGTCTAGGAAAAACAAAAGGTATGTCTTTAAAAGATATAAACGACCTTACAAAAAGAAATATTTTTCTAAAGGCAAATATTTCAAAAAGAAATGGGGGAGGAAAAGAATCAAAAAACCTCTAAATGAAAAAGCAAGAAATTGCCCCAAGAAAAAGAAAAATTGCAAATGCTGGATTTGCAGTGAACAATGACACTATGCAAATGAGTGCCTAGCCAGAAGAGAAAATGACCAAAGAGTTAATTTCTTTGAAGCATTCGATCAACAGGGATTCTACCCAGTAGAAGATCCCAGTGACCAAGAAAGTATATATTATCTTACAGAAGTATCCACTGAAGATACCTCATCAGAATCAGAAGATGAGTAGTTTCAAACCAGGTACCAAGACATATGGTAATATCACTAACCCTAATTCAATTTATGTTGCACGCAAATTAAATTTTGATAGTTATTTCAAATACACTATTAATGCTTTCATTGATACGGGAGCAAGCATGTGTATAGCATCTAAATGGATTATACCTAAAGAATATTGGGTAAATTCAAATAGAACAATTAGTGTTAAAATTGCAGATCAATCATCTGTAAAAGTTAACAAGGTTATTAAAAACATAGATGTTGAGATAAAGGACTTAACCCATAAGTCTTACTATTTCAAGATTCCATCTATTTATCAAAGCGAAACAGGAATATATCTTATTCTTGGTAACATCTTCTGTCTACTGTATAAAAGATTTATGCAGGATATAGATGAAATTAGTTTCAGCATACAGGGAAAACAAATCTGGATCAAAAAACAGCGCTATGCTGTAAGGTTCAATCATCTCCAGAACAAATTTCTTGAAATACATAGAATCAGAGGAAAAGAAAAACCTCCGATTATCAAAGGACAAAATATTGTACCAAACAGGATGGTCAATATTTCCCATGAAGACGAACAAGGATTTAGAATAAATTCTCTTAGAGAACAAATCTTAAATACCCTTGAGGAATGTTGTTCAGAAAAACCCTCTTGACCTAATCAGGAACAAAGGAAAAATGACAGCAAAAATTGAACTCAAAGAAAACTTTAAAGGAAAGTTAAGATCGTCTGCAATGGGCTATTCTCCACAGGATAGGCAAGAATTTGCAGAACAAATTAAAGAATTACTAAAAATGGGAGTAATCGAATCTTCCAAATCTAGCTTTTCTTCACCAGCCTTCATGGTACGAAAAGAAGTAGAAAAAATAATAGAAAAGCCTAGAATGGTTGTCTACTATAGAGCAGTCAATGCTGCTTCCAAAGATGGCGCCTATACCATTCCAAACATGTCAAGCCTTTTGGCACTTATAAGAGGAAAACAAGTATTTTCTTCTTTTGATTGTAAATTTGGATTATGGCAAATAATACTTGACGAAGAATCTAGACCTATTACTGCCTTTTGCTGTCCTCAAGGACACTATCATTGGAAAGTTGTTCCGTTTGGCTTAAGACAAGCACCTGGAATCTTCCAGAGGCATATGGATAACATTTTGAGGGAACTACAAGGATATTGCTGTGTTTACATAGATGATATTCTAGTATTTTCAAACAATGAAAATGATCATGAAAAGCATGTATTGCAGGTTTTGCAAACTGCAAGACAGGCTTGAATAGTCCTTTCTAAAAAGAAAGCAGAACTATTCAAAACAAAGATTAAGTATCTAGGGTTAAATGTTGCTTATGGATATAAAGAACTTCAACCTCACATACTTAAACACATCACTGAATTTCCCGATGAAATTCAAGATATCAAACAACTGCAAAGATTTCTTGGATGTCTAACTTATGCTCAAAATTTCATTAGCAGGTTAGTAGATAAAAGAGCACCACTCCAAAAGAAGTTGAAGAAAAATGTGCCTTGGAAATGGACATACACTGACACGGCATATATCCACAAATTGAAAAAAAGTTTAACAACTCTACCATCTCTTTATCATCCAACACCAAGTGACAAGATGATAATTGAAACAGATGCTTCAGGAGAATTTTGGAGAGCAGTCCTTAAAGCCAAACTGGCACAGAAGGAAGAATAACATTTACGTTCTTATGCTTTAAGAACCTTCCAAGGAGCACAAAAGAATTACCACATAAATGAAAAGGAAATCTTAGCATTTAAAAATGCTATTAAGAAATTCCGTGTTTATGTGATTAGCGATAAATTTCTTGTTATGACTGATAGTTCTACCTGCAAATCTTTTATGAAGACTAACATTTTTGCAGATTACAAACAAAGACGCCTTGTTAGATGGCAAATGTGGTTTAGTCATTACACCTTTGATATTGAAACCATTAAAGAGGAATACAATTACTTAGCAGATTCTTTAACAAGAGAATTATCTGTTATTTCTTGCAGGTAAAACTTCTGCCAATGGAAGAACTGGATAATAAAATCCAGGACTTGGAATTTCAAATCTAAGAAAAAACGATGGAATTATCATTCCTAACTACAAAGCTTGACTTTTACAAGCAATAAAAAGCTCTCTTAATTCAAAAAGGAGAGGAAGATAAATCCTCAATATCAATTGAAAAATCAGTATCAACAGATGAAAATGCTGAACAACAAAGTGTCTCAATCTCAGTAAAAGAGAAAGACATGCAAGCTGTGGAAAACCCAGAAAAGCATGATAACAAGAAGGGTATCATCCTTCAAACTGAGTCTAAAGATCAAACGACTCATGAACAAGAGTTTAGGCCACAACAACCTAAAGTCAAGTCCAGTCAAACGGATACATTGGACTTATCATCTGTCCAAAAACCTAACCCATTAATGTCATTTGATCTATCTGCAAGTTACAAAAAGGTTTATGTAATATTTGATGGACCAGATCAAGGGTATTACAAAGAATGGAAAATAGTGGAGCCCAAAGTGAAGGACTTACATTCAAGCACAAATCCTTTAAAACGTATGATGAGGCCCAAAAAGAATACAACCAATACTAGACAAAAAAATGCCACCAAACAAGCCCAAAACCGGTCCAACGAATTACTGATCCATTAGTATTTCCATTATTCTCAACAGGATTCAGGCCTAGAGAAGATTGTGGTACACAAATGATCAGATCACCAAAGATTCAAGGCATGGTTGAATCACATCAAAGGCTAAGAAGAAGCTATAAAGACGTGCTAAAAGCCCCAACACTAATACCGAGCAGGCTGGTTAATCTTAAACCAGAAAAAAAAGAAGTCACTAAAAAAGAAAGTTCAATAATCAAAGCACCATTCTCCAATTTCATTAGCCTCGAAGCAGAAGCTAGAGTTATAGGAGATGCTACAACAAATTATCTTTTTGTAGGAACTTGTGAGGAATATGGAAAATTCATATTCTTTCAAGGAGTGGCACCAGAACTTGTTGCTGAAGCATTTGACTATGGACTGATCAAATTCATTTACCTCAGTCAAGACGCCAAAGAAATTTCAGCACTAAACCCACCACTGGTAAAGTCAGTTCTCAAATGGAAGACCAAGGTCCTTAAACTCAGGAAAAAACAGTCTTCTTGTCAATAACCAGTACTGTCCCTTTCTGCAATGAAGATTATATTTTCAAAGGTTATCACATCATTGAAATTGGGGTTTACAAGACAAAGTCTTGGCAACACCTATTGTCAAAGAACCTATCCAGATGTCAGGAGAAGTTTTACAGACATGGAGGTCAAAATCATTCAGATCCTTCTTACACAAGGTTAGAGGGATTAATGCAAACTTTAAGATTAAGGTAAACCACTCATCAAAGTTTATCTTAATGACTTCATCAAACAAAGAACGTTTGAACGAAAAAGATGCAAAGAAGATTGCTATCTTTGAAAGACCATTCTACCTTGATGAATGGAATGGACCAGACCTTGAGAAAGGACAAATGTGTAGTTCCATAAAAATGTGCTTGGTACAGATCATGCAGGTGGACACTACAATAAAGGAAAAGCAAAAGTTGAAGAGTCTCTATCAAAGCAAGCTGAAGATAATTCAGACTCTGAATGATGTATGCAATGACCTCATCACAACCAATAAATGGCAAGAAAATGTCGTGCCGACACTCTTGTTGCTAGACAAAATAATGAAGCAAGGACCCCTCAATTATAAGAGTTGTTGAAATAGTATAATGTAGGGACCTCTCCATTATGTAAAAGTAGATGCCCCTTCTATCTATAAAAGGAGCACTACTCAAACTAAGAAAGCATCCCAAATCCACTGCTAGAATTCCTTAATAGATTTCTTATGCTTTCCAAAACAATGAAAGCTTAAAGCTTTCTTATAGAAATCAAGGGCTACAACTCAACTATGATGTAAATTAATAGGATAAGGAAGTTATAATCCTTATTCCTTCTTCACATATGAAAGTCTATTTCCTATAAACTTTGCTTTCAAAGATCATTATCCCACTTTTGTATACGGATCAACACTTTGTCCATCGTCTTGGCTTTGTTCCGTATTGACAAGAGGTCGTGAGAAGGAACTGATTGCCAGTTGACAACAAGACACAGTTGTGAGGCACAGCCAGGGAAATCTATCCAAGGAAGCATCAACAGGAAGCGCGATAGACCTAACAAAGGAGATATCCCACACAACGAGAAGAAGGTATAAAATTATAATTTCCTAAATTCCAGTTGTTTAATATACATCTATGTGGCTTAGCATCTTAGATTTCTACTTCATCAAATTGTTAAGAAAAAACCTTAAGTATTTCATACTTATTAACCATACTGAACAAAATGCATATGAACAAGGTAAACTTTTGTTTACTCACAATAACATATAGTAGCAACTATCAAACTGTAAGGTTATATTTCAGGTTGACTGAGCAATTAACTAAAAGAGTTTGATTGAGCAACTATGGCAGAAAACTTGCTTAATAATAATCCAGTTAGTCTCCAAGACTTACTTAATGAATTAGTTGGCGATAATCTAACTAGACAACAAGTTTTAGTTAACCAATCAAATCTTGGAAGACTCATAGAGCAGACTCACTGTGACTCTACTCTATTTAACTCATACTACCGTATGAATTTTAAACAACTAGATCAAAAAATTGAGGAAAACATCCAACTCATTAAGAGACTTTAGAGAACTCAACTACATGATTGTGTTGCTAAAACAATAGTAAGTCAGAGAGTTACTCAACTTACTGAAGAAGTAAATTATATGATTAGAGCATATAATGATAGAAAATACTATTACCACGCCTAAAGACAGTGGTTGGCTCGTAATGAGTAGTGTTGCGATGTTATTTATCTTATTTCCGCCTTTGAGTTTCAGAAGGCAACCACGAAGTGGTATTAGAGCCATAAAAACAAGAAAAATCCATGAAAATCATAAAAAAACATGTAAAGGGTAAGACGGTCTTTTTTCAAAGAAAAAGACAAAAAGTCTTAACTAAAATATGAACTAGAAACTACTAATAGCTTTTACCCATGTTGGAAGGGGTAAATCACCCAAAAATGGGTCCAACTCCAATAGAGTAAAAGTCAAACCCGTCGGCACCTCGTGCCACTCACGTTTGTTCGGCGTCTCTAGTTGAAAAAATTTGCTTCTTCCTCCTCTCTATTTCGCTTTCATTTCAGAAAGAGAGAGAGGCAAGAAGGAAAATTAGATCCCAAAAAGGGTAGGAAACAGTGCCTAATTGCTGCTGCAAAGGAGAAGTAATAACCATGTCGTTGGCTATTTCTCAGCTTTCCTGCTTCACTTCCATTAACAGGAGAATACAGCTCAAAACCAGATCCTTTGCCCGTCCTAACAAGGTTTATTTTATTATTATTATTTTTTTGACTATTTCCCCCTTTTTGTTCCTTCCTGGAATTTGCATTTGTTTTGTTTATTGTTGATTTACAGAAACAAAAAGAGGAAATGTAGAGGACAGTTTGATGTATTTTTATCTATTTATTATTTACTTTTTATTAGCTATATTGAGATTTTTTTTTTCTTTTAATGTATGATTAAGTGAAATTAACGCGATTTGGATTCAATCTCTTTTCTTTTTTTTTTTTTTTTTTTTTGGTATTCGGAATATGCAAAAAAGAAAATTTGATTTATTTTGTATTTTTAAAATTTTTTGGAGTTGAATTGTATAGTTAACTTATGATTTTACTGAAATTAATTAATGAATTGTACACAGTCGTGCACATGCTTGAAATATTGAACACTGCTATTTATCACCAACTGTTAATCTGTTATTATCATCAATCACAAGTCTCCCTCATTCATACTCAATTGTTTTTGAATGAATTTTTGATTCACTACATGAAGAATAGGCGCACCGACTCACCTGGACAGGTGATAATCCCTCATGGTAATACATGACATCTCTAACGATCCACCTTGCCTTTTCTATAAGCGTGGCTTCATGATTCCTTGATTGTGAATGAATAATAGCAGAAGGCTAGCCCCATAAAAATTTAAAATTTCTGCTATTAGATTTCTTGGCATGCTTAAATATAAGTGAGATATATTAATTAAGAGAAGCTGACTGCGGATCAAATGTCAATAGTTAAGTTCTTAAGGAGTTCTTATTTTAACCCAACAGAAAACGCTTGCAGCACCTTTCTAACTCCATAGAGCTAAAAAACTTCAAATCATGTTTCAAGGTCGTGAATTCATGAAAGCTCACGAAAATGAAAAGCTAGGTCAGAAACTATTTGAAAACTAGTTTTGCAACATTATAGAAATACAATTGCAATGGAGAAGAACATAACCTGTGAAGAGCTGTTTGTTTCCAGAGTCATGATACCTTATAGAGACATTTTATAATAACCTGATTCTGTGTTTATAATCCAATTTTTATGCCAATAAATAATATTTTAGTTAGGTCGATAGTAAAGTGCTTACTATGGACGATTTAAGGTATTAAATTTCCCATGGATGCTTGTCTTCTCAAATAGATATGGGTAGTATCTTTAGTTGGGAAAAAGTGGAAAGTCTGAATCAACTTTTGGAAAATTCGGTTTGTTCTAAAACCTCGCTAATCCAACAAGACCTTGCTTTTTCCGCCCTTCCATATTTGCTTTTCCCTAGTGCAAAATGGTGTGCATCTTTGGATTTATTTTTGAATCCATTTCTTACATTCCATTACAGTTGGCAACTATCTTATATCTTCTATAAGCTCAATTTGTCTCTGTAAAATGGTGCATATGCATCTATCGATAAAGTATATTACGTTATGGCAGTGGGATCTGATTGTAAGATGAAATTGAAGGTAAAAGAATTTTATCAGAGGGAGGGAGAGTGACATAAGGGACAGACAAACATTTAACCTTTTTTTTGTGGGAGTGAGGGAGAAAACCTTTCCTAGGGTTGATCACTATATATATCTTTATGTCTTATTATATTATATGCATGAATGATTAAGCTGTATTCGCTTGAAAGTGATGACAGCTTTAGTTGTCCTTGTCTTTAGGTATTTATTGTCAGGAGCATTGATAGACATGGCACAGATGTATCCAACTCAGAGACTAAGATCGGAAGAGTTATACAGCAGAAGACTCAACATCACTTAATGGACATATGGAAAAATCACATACCGTTACACAAGAACATGTTGCTGGAGAAGCAATGCATGAGCCCATACAGGAAAAAGTTGTCGGTCAACCTAAGAGAGCAGCTAAGATTCACGATTTTTGTCTTGGGATTCCCTTTGGTTAGTGTCCACTGACTTAAGAGTTTACTTTATTTATCAGAGTTAAAAGAACTGTATGCTCTGTACCTTGTCATGTTTGCAGAAGCCTTTTCATGCGTGCTGTTTCCAGTTGCCTACTTTTTACATCTAAAGTAATATTCCTAATACTTCCTGGAGTATTACAGTGGTCATCTGAAATCTGTTCTTGACATTTTTCTGGTAATACCATTGTTAATGAAGGTTACGGCTTACAGCAAGTGGAGATCTTCAGAGTCCCCTCACTGAGTCTCAATAATGTTAAGAAATTAGTTGTGAACCTTTCAATAACTTCATATGGCTACTACTATGTTATGTTTTTGCGGATAGGATTATACGGATTTTTTTGCGTGAAGTCTCCTCAGTGATGAGAGCATACGGAGGCGGATTCTGGGGTGGGCCTTATTGGGTCAAGAGCACCCCTGCTGAGCCCCAGAAGCAAGGAAAAATATTTATATTAAAAAAAAAAAAAAAAAAAGGTTTTTTTCCCCTTCCTTCTAATATGGGCCCAGGCATAGTTTTCAAACCCGACTCGGTTGTTGACCGGGACAGTCCATTGATTTAACCAGTGGGTCATGGGTTTAACTAGTGGTTTTCTTTTTTATTTTTTATTTTTTTTTGGGGTTTGGTGGTTGGGGGGGTACCTCGGCTTGAATATCCAAGGGTTATTGTTAGTTTATGAGTTTAAAAGATATTTTTTGTAGTAAGATAAACAAGAAAAACAATATAAATACTAGAGAGTGCATTCAAATATCATAAGAAGCATTTAGTCTAGTGGTTGATGTGTTGATTACCAATCAAGAGTGCATGGGTTTCATGGCTTGAAATACCCAAAAAGATTTTGATAAATGGCAAACCAGACAGGCTGGACGCAGGCTGAGTTACTGGGCCATCTAAAACCCGCCGGTTTGTCTGGATCTTGACGGGGCCAATTGTGGTCTGATCCAAAGGCATTACCCGGCCCTGTTCACCGGGTTTCCTGTCCAGTTTGGATTTAAAACAATGGGCTGATGAATTAATTTAAGGGCCCAATGGGCATCTAGCTCAACCATCTAAAAAAGTAGTTGACGCCTACTTCTACATTGACGTTTTAAAAAGTTAAGTGCCTTTATTTTATACAACTCAGGCCTCAGATTTAGAGCTTGTTCTTGTGAGCATTATGTAAATTAGATTTTTGAAAGTTGATTTTTTGGGAGAATGCATAGTGGTTATGTAAAGGAAGATTGTCAGGAAGTGGGAAAATTTGTTTTTTTAGTGGAGAATAGGTGGTTGGTATTAAAGTTTGACTTTTGATTAAAGGCAAGATAAAGCTCCCTAGAACAAGCTCTTAGAATTTCAATATTTCCTGATATTTTAAAAAATCAGGTACCATTTTTAATTTTGTACAAATCAGGTTTACAATTCCAATGTTTCAAAAATATTATTCTTTATACACATTTCTAAACTTACGTCATGTTATCTCCTAAATGCACATTTTCAAATTTGTCATCAAATTTCAGAACACCATTGATGGCGTACAGATACTATTGAAACTCAAGTTAGAATCTCAAAATCTTAAACTCAGTATAATCTGAAACATTCATAAAAAGTTAAACTGTAAAGTAATTCTGCCTTAATTTCAAATGTCGAGGCCCTTTTTAGAAATATGTTTCTTCATAAATGCTACTCAAATATCTCTTGTTATTCCTTTTTTCTTTCTTTTACAGACTTATATGGTTTGTAATGAATAATATATAAACTAAAAGATAACTTGTGTGTTCTGATTTAGTGCATTAAATAAATTTTTTTTTTTTTTGGTTTGTGGGGGGGGGGGGGGGGGGGTTTTTGGTAATAT
>CAVNYN010205100.1:0-48393 GCA_963692815.1 Nyctanthes arbor-tristis | reverse complement strand
TGCATGGGCCGGAATGTTCTAGGCCCATCTAGATCCGCCCGGTCCGGCCCAGCGGCTTCCAGCACGTCCCAGAACGTTCTGCCGAATTCTGGGACGTTCCACAGCGTTCTAGAACGTTCCGCAACGTTCTAGCAATTTCCAGCAACGTCCGGCCCCGGAACCTTCCGGAACGCACCCCGTCCAGCATGTCTTTCAAGCTTCCGGAATGTTCCACGTCCCTCCGGGTGTGCCGTCCTCGTGGCCGTTCCACTCGGCCTGCCGCACACGTCCCCTGCCGTGCGCCGTGTCTGCTCTCGTTCGGCCTTCGGTCCTGCCCGCGTGCCGTCTCCCGCACCCCGTGTGCGCTTCGGCCTTGCCCGCGTGCTGCCTCCTCGGCCGTGTCACTTGCGGGGCGTGACACATTAGACCCTTGCAAATTTTTGTATCCTGTGCTGCTGCTGTTGCCAATTGTTTATTCCAGCAGATACAATAGGGTCTCTTTTTATTCTGAATAAATCAAGTCTTCACATGAAAATCCTTGCATTTCTTAACTTGCTCAGTTATTGAATATTTTACTTTTAATAACTTTGTTCATTGAAACAAATTACATAAAGAAAGTTCTGGATCGATGAGAATTTTCAAGATTGCAGCACAATTTAAAAAAAAAAAAATATATATATATATATATAGATCGATGGACTATACTTACATATATGGAGAGAACGAAGATGAAACTCCTTGCAATCAATGGTGTACGGGATGTTTGATTCCCTCTGCTTTCAGTTTCCTCCTTATTTTACTTTTTGGTTTTGGAAAAGTCACGACAGCATGCGTTGGAGATGAATAAATGGGCTGGGCTGTCCATTTAATGGACCTTATGACGCATTTACCACAATGTTCTGAGGATGGTCGTGAGCATTGGAGATGCTCCGAGGACACCACAATGTTGTCTTCAGCAGTTCAGGGTTTAACTCCTATTCTACTGGTCGGGTCGGGTACATCATTGGTTTGACCCGAACTAACCAATATATAGAAAAGAATAAGGTCTAAGACACGATTTTAGTACAAAAAATCCACCCGTCTTCTCTTCTGCATCTTTTCCTGTAATCTGAATCTGTGTAAATTCTTACTTCTTTCCCGGGCCGGTTGACATCCCTGTATAAATGGAGAGCTCTGAGGATGGAAGAGAATCAAATGAAGGAATTTCTGAGAAAGATGAAAATATCCTAAATTTTTTGGACTCCATGGATGGTTATCTACTCCTCATGGATTCCTTGTCTTCAACACTCCGCCAGGTACAATTTCTATTTGTAATTCAATCTTTTATGCAGTGTTAATTCGCTTCTACACTGCTGAAAACGATTGCACTTTTATTCACTGGATCTACTAATTGATTTTGGATCATCAGATGGATTCCCCTTTTACTAGGCTGCATGTGCAACTTCATCATTCTGATGCAATCCTGTAAAGTGCTTAGCTTCTTTATTGTGCTTGAGGCCATGTTCTGATAAAAGAAAAAAAAAAACAATCTGCAATTACAATTCAGAACTTTTAACCTTCATCTTTGGGTAGTAACTTGTAATACATGAGCAAAAACTGAAATGCTGAACATAATCATCTTGTGTATGGGAATGAAATTTGTTGTCATGGTTAGGCACTTCAATACTCACAATCCAGAATATTCTATGAATCCTACAACTAGAGCACATGGGATGAAAAGAAGAGAGGATATTACCTGAAATTAGTTACAAAATTCCCTATTTCCCATTTTGTCAATCTATCCCTTTCTGCATCTAGCCTTTTCTCCTCCTTCGTCTCTTAATCTGATTTCTGTCTCTTCCTTATCTGCTTCCAAATTCTATTTCTTCATCTATTTTGAATATGCCTTCTGTTTCTGTCTTCCTCCCCGGTTTCCTCTTCTTTACGTGTATTTCTCTGCAATGAAATATCATTTAGCAACTATGAAGATCAGTATGCAGCTCAAGTTATTTCATTTGCGGAGTCTTCCTTCTATGATTGCTGGGATTTGGTAAAATGATAGCAATTTGCTGCTGGAAGTGACTACAGATTTTTGTAAATTCTCTCCGTAAAAAGAATCCCCTTATTGAGGAAGTAATACTGCCCGGTATTAGTTCCATGCTTCTTTGAGTTCCCTATGAGGAAGGATTTCCCCAGCTCCAGTCTGACGCTTCCTGGACGCTTAAAAGAAATTGTGTCTGAAACCTCGGAGAACAGCAGGGTGGTTATTCATCACAGTGCAGTCCCAATTGTTTTAAAGCTTCTAGTTCCCCAAGTGATGATGTTCATGAGCAGGCTGTGTGGAGATTGGATAATTTTGCTGGTGACTCTTCTAGGAATCATGATGTTGTCTTCGGCCATGGGGCCTTGAGAACCATATGCATCATCTCATGCATATGTCATCCTTACTAATTGAACTTTAGCATTTCGGACAATTGATCTAATTGACTTTGTTATAATCATTATTCCATTTGGTTTTTAGTTCAGAATAACCTAGAGTATCTAAGTGACTATGTTAGTTAAAGCTTTGTCAAATTTAGAATAAAAGTTTTTTTTGTCTAACTTATTCTTATTCAGGGATGGTTAGAATTAGCCAGTGCTCGACATTCAATGGGTGCTTCACGTGTCAACAGTTCCTTGTTTGACCTCAAATATCACCAGGCTTCAACAACATTGCAAGTTAAGAAGCAATCTGGTATTGTAATTGCTTGTCCTTCTCCACACAATCAATTTGCATCTAGAAAATATTTTCCAAAATCCTGAATTTTGCAAAGATAATGAGAGAAAAGCCGGGATTATGAATTATACACTTAAGGAAGTACTTTTCCCCTTTCACGTGCACGTAAAGTTATGCACTCTCTCCACTTTTCCCTCATGTTGTAACAAATAGTAAATTTAGCTTTCCCAAACATTCCATGTGTTTGTTATTAATTTGAATTTATTCTTCCAGCTGGCCACGATAGAGTGTTACCACATTTCACGTTGTGCAAATGGGCAGCCTCCAATGGTCCTGAGAAGAACTTGGAAGAAACCAAATCTGGAGAGGATGGGTTGTTAAAGAACAAGTCTAATGGTCTTGAACATTCGGATACATCTCAGAGCTCTGGTAATTTTTTATTCTGAGCTTTTATATTGACTGGTTAGGGATATTTCTAATGATCTTCAATAATATGAAAGCGAAAGTGCTGCTGATCCCAATGGCCTGTAAAAAATGATGACTGATTTAAGGATTTGACTTTGAGGTCTTTGGTTCAATATCAATTCTACATAATGAACTTGCTTTTCTATATTCCCTAAAAGAATGAGAGTGCTGAAACCTGTTAACAGTAGCTAACTGGTAAGTTAACCATAATTAAAGCCACTTGGAGAAGGTTTGGCTAGCTAAAAGAAAAAGGTAAATGTTCCTTCTAAGTAAGTTTTTGGTTCGAACATGTTTAAAAATTTTACTTTTTCTTAATTGTAAGTGAAAAAATTCAGTTTGAAACTAGCTCTCACCTTAATGTCAAAGTGATTTATAGTTTTCTTTTAGATATCATTTATTATTCAGAGCTTGTTCTTGGGAGATTTAGAGTTATAGAAAAATGTGTGGTGGGAATGTAAAGAAAAATTATTAGGAAGTGTTAAATTTTATTTTTTTGTGGAGAATATGTGGCTGGTACTGATTTGATAAATTTTTGCTTTACATAAAGCTTCAATGAAGAAGCTCTAAGTGAATTTTTAAGCTTGGGCAAACATGCTTTCAGTCCCAAGGGAAAGATTTCTTCCTTTGTCAGCATTTTAATTGTATAAATATTGTATTGGAAACTATTTTTATAACAGGATGTTTCTTGGTCTCCGAAAAAGTAGTTATTTGACAAAAGAATAGGAGTGTATAACTTGTGCCTCACCTTCCTGATATGATTTCCTTTTCTGGTAACACCAGCACATCTAACACTTTTGTGTTTTCTCTGGGATAGAAATTCAGGCGAGAAGTCCAGAAAGTGTTGGATCTCCAACTAATGATTATGTAAGTCAATGTCCATGATTGAAGTTCTTTTTAAGCATAAATAATATCATGTTCATATGAATCAACTCAAGATACCATATTTTTAGGTGAGTGAAATTTCTTTGAGATAAAAAAAAATATATATATTACCTCCCCCCCCCCCCCTTTTCTTCTCAACTTGTAGTCAAGTTCAATGCCAACGAAGCAACATGTAATAAATATTAATTCTTCTAATTTTATAAGCTATATCTAATATTATAGCAAATGTTGAGAAGCGCATTTACTTATCCTGTATTTGCAGGCCAAAAAAGAACGGTCTAAATTGCTCTCCATATTTGGTACTCTGGTATCTCCGAAGCTTCGAACTGCCCAACTATCATCTGAGACAGGTACCGGAGCATCTTTGTTCTCCTAAGCAATTATTTCTTGGACTCTAGACAAGTGGTGTTATTGAAAGCATCATCATAATTTTTGTGTGTATTGCCTACATGACTGTTGTCTGTGGATATTGATTCCAACAGAAGAACACCAAACACTAGGCAGAAGCTGTGTAAGATAATGGTTGCACTAGCTTTTTCAGTTTGCAGCAATATTTTATGTATTTAAACGAGGCATCCGTGGGAATGTTAAGACAATTATATCCTTTAGGAGCATGTCTAGTTAACCTAAATAAGTGAAATATTACACTCAGCGGTAAGTTAATATAAATTTAAAAGAAAATAAATAAAGTGACATATGCAGATATGCTTAGGCCCAAAGTAACTTCAAGATCTTTTATGCATGAGTGAATATGCACGAGCTTCTCTGTTCTTCCTTCAAGTCCAAGAAACCACTCTATAAGATCGGATACAGATTGCTCCTTTGACTCAGATGCAGCAACTCTCTCCACGCTCCTTTGACTCAGATGCAGCAACTCTCTCCACTTGGTTTACCTGTATTTTAGGCATTAAGATTATATTTAATTGTGTTGCATGACGTTTTTGGTGATTATTTTCACTTTTCAGCTCTGGAAATGCTGGTAGAGCTAGCAAATATCCGAGCTTCATTGTTATGTGCCCATGATCAAGTGCAGAAAGACATGGAGACTGCCACCAAGTGATCAATGTCAAGGTCGATTTCCATATTCCAGGTTATTAAATTATGAGGAACATTTCTCCTTTTCAATTAGTTCAAAAAAAAAAATAATTGCCGCATCATAACTGAATGAGTACTGGGATAGAGCTCATTTTTTTGTTAAACATGTATGTCGTCTAAAAAGGAAACGTATTTCAGGGTCATAAACCTTGGCAAAGTGACGAAGAAAAAAGGAAACGTATTTCAGGGTCCAAATCAAGTTCATTTTTGTCTGAAATCTGCCTTCTTGATAGCATCATCACAAATCAGAATAGATGTCCAAAAAGAGAGAATTGAACGCCTACTATAGCTATGCCCAAAAAAACTAAAAATAAAAAATAAAATAAAGAGCACCTTTTGGATATCTGTAATTTTTAAGAATTTGATTTCCGAAATTCATGACTCGTTCTTTTAGTGATGCCTAACTGTATAATTAACTCGATGTAAGAAGTTATTTACAGTAATATTTTCAGTACAATCTAGAGTTACATTTAAGGTACCTGAATTGTGAAATTGTAAAAAGAACAGCACGACCTAAAACTCCGGCGGCAGTCCATAATAGAGGTCTGCATTCCATAGGCCTAGGTAAGATTACTGAACCAAACCGGGTAGAACCGAGAACCAAACCGGCATATCCAAGAACCATAAATGTACCGAATGAGATTTGGGTATTGAACCAAATCTGAAAATTGACATCAAGTGCCATGAATGTGAAATAAATAAAATAAAATATTGAGAAGATTTGGAAGTCGGAATTGTTTATGTTAGATGCCTAGAAAGCTCAATACAACACTTGAAATAGAGTAGTTACTGTATACAGAACAACAATAGTCTCGTAAAGTCATTTCAAATTTCAAAATACAAAATTCAAACTTTCCCAACCCCTCCCAAGTATCTAGGAAATTAGCCTCTGCAAACTCATGCTATTTTTAAATAAAAATTATTCAAACTAATCGCATCCACATATTTCACACATTTACTGTATAAATCTCCATTATTCAATCTCACTCATTCTCTATCTTATTTCTCATCAAAATAGGTTTGCAAACAGGTACTTCTAGAAACCCAAGAATCGTTATTCATGTTCTAGCGTCATTAATAAGATGGCCATACAAACAAGCCAAAACATGACTGATGTAGCGGTTCAAACCAGTCGAGAGTGTGGGATCACCAAGCCCTGTTAGTAAAGGAGTGCATCTACCACCCTCCCCCCACCCCCAAAAAATAAAAAATAAAATGAAAAGAGGAAGAAAATGAAAGAAAATAAACAACTTAACAAAAATTGACATCAAAACCACTTAACTTATTATTTAAATATATATGATTGTATACAATCCAAAACAATACAAACCAGATATAATTAATTTTTGAGTGGAAGCCAAAAGAATGGACCTTGAGCTAAGGTCATTATACTACGAAGTACTAGAAATACAAGCGCTCCTAAGGAAATTGCGTAGGTGCTGAGATAGTACCCGAGAATAAACTTTATCTAGGAAAAAGTCTAATTTTCTCCGTAGCCAAATTCTACCCTTCATTTCCTCAAGCTAGGAGATCGGAAGAGCGTCGCCGTGGAGTTTCTTGTTTGATAATTTAAAGGGGACGTGTGTGTCGGCCACTTGCCTGGCCACAGAGAAGTGCATTCTTTGGGATGGGGTACTCATCCCTCAATGAAGTTGAGTCTGTGTACACCCTCAAATAAAGCTGTTGCCCGAGGTATTGTCGAGCCCAAAACTCTGATCTTAGGTTCCACATTCCCACATTGTCAAGCGCAACATAAATAGCAGTCCACGACTTGGGATACACCTGCACTCACCAACCATAGTAGACTTTCAGAGCTCTAGTAGATACATACTACAGAAAACATTATTTAGCTTCTTTTGGTTCTTTCATACTGTCCACTGCCACCACTCACTAGACTTTATGGAACAAACAAATGCAGTTTGATGCTAGGAAATTTTGAGGGATCAAGTTATTTCCGTCTTACCTGAGTTGTGCAACGTGAGACTGCATCCCGGAGATTGTAATTGTTCCTACTAGCTGTAGTCCATTGCCCTCCATCCATTCTGATTTTAGGATAAGATAAAGCAATTACTAAGTACGGATGCACACAGAAGAAATGAAAGAGAACTAGCTCAAAATTACCCAGAAATTTTTTATGCAAGCAGATTCACATTTCAATGCTTACCCAACAACAAAGAAGGAGTAGCCGTTGAGGTGATAACTTTGTAAAATATCCTCAGGGTTCTCAAAAACAATTTCAATAAATGCTCTGTAATCAGCTCCCAATACGGCCGTGTCAAGATATATTCCTCCACCAGTGGGATGATCGGAAACACTCCCAACACGGAAAACCCCACTAATTTTGAAGTAGTCAGCAAGCTTAAGGGGAGTGTCAGCCGGAACAAAGGATACGCTATTGATGGCATATCTCTGTTTGCCATTGACCTGACCAGCAGAACTCGAAACCCTGATAGTTCTTGTGGTGTTTATCATGCCATAGTGGTAAGAACCTTGCGGATTTGGTCTCGGTCCACTTGCTGTAAGATTAGTCCTACAATACAAAATATTTAGATCTAATAATCACTTGCTGACTAATGTAATAAGGGTTCAGCACAATGAAGTTATTGTGTTCTGAAATGCATATATAAAAATGAATATTACCTGATAGAACGAGCCTGGTTCAGCGACCAATCAACCTGAATTGTTGGTCCACCTGGTGGTGAGCCAGAGACAGGGGTGTTTGAATTCGCATAGTGAAGAACACCAGTTGTAGTGAGTATCTTACTGGTGAAACGACTAGACACAACAAAGTAGTAATCTTTAGGGGGTTGATCTGCCGTTATGAGCACAGAATAAGATTGACCAACGTGAACATCAAGTGACGAGTAGGTAGTTTGGAGGGTATGGGTTCCTTCCACTTCAACCAATTTCATCTTATGTCCTTCAATCCGGAAGTTTAGTGAGTTTTGTAATCCGACATTTGATATCCTAAGCCGGTAAGTTTTTCCTGCCAAACATAGCATTAATATTGATCAGACATAATAAATGGTGATGCACATTGTTCGGATTAATGGGTTTTGGGTAATAGCAAGTTGCTTAATGAATGCAAGTATTTCGAGGTGTCACACCTTGCTCAACAGTCAAATAGTAGCCACTTGGACCACGGCCGTTGATAAGAATTCCATCCGGGAAAGGCAACTTCCTGCCCCGGTCGAGGATGGCCTTCAAGTCCTATACATAAGAAGATCAAAGCACAAACCAGCTACCAACATTAGTTTGCAGAAAGTCCAAAAATGAAAAATAGTACTCAATTATACAGAATAAACTGTACTTATTCCAAATCTAATCCTAAACTTGTAAAAATTTGTATACTAGACACACAGGACAGGAGGGCCCTGAACTCGTCAGGTATGATTTACTGGATTCCAAAAGCCTCACTTTTCTGGGTCCCCAAACAAGCCGGTTCACAGGACATCCAGCTACAAGTGGCCCACTAACCAAAACGTGATCAAAATTTCTCAGTTTGCCGACACTGAAAATTGAAAATAATTTTATTTGAACAAAAAGGAGACAAAGAAATTGACAAAAAGAACATGTATCTCTTATAATTACTTTTGATATAAAGATAATGTAATGTGTTGAAAAATGATATTCTGTCATATCTCAATTTTGTTTAAGAGTCCGTTTAGTATTGATTATAAACCAAATAGTTTATAACACATTTTGAATTTTAAATTCTTGAGACACTTGTCAGATTTTTTCATTGACACCTCACCCCCCAAAACACATCAAATAATAAATTTTCAAAATTTAACCAATCAAATTAAACCACGTGACTTCAAAATTTAACAATTCAAAATGTATTATAAATCAATATAGTTTATAATTAATGTCAAGTGGATTTTAAATTTTTGTTTGCACTTTTGTTCAAATATTCCGATCTCAAAAAATTTAGGGTTCCAACCCAAAATTATGCAAATGGCACGTTTGCAAACTAATCAAATCATTAAGTGAAAGAGCAATTTCAGCTAAAATCCTGAGCATTACTATCCTAAGTAAAATGAAAAGGGGAGAGGTAAAAATTACCGTGTGATTTTTCTTGTACCATTCTCCGATCAAGACAGTGTAATCACCGGAGGGATCGGGGAAGGGAACAGGGATTCTAGGCCGGCTGAGGATTCTGATGCCTCCAAACCCACCGGCCGCCTTGTGGAATGCCAGCGATGGGTAATAGTAGAAGCTTCCAATTTGATCCTTCACCTGTAGAATGTAGGTGAAATTCTTCCCCGGAGGAATTGGGCATGTGGTTCCGTATACTCCATCTTCGTATGAATTCCTCCTGTTTTGAATTCCATTCCTGCATTATCCCCATCAACCGAAATCATTACGACATTATTCCAAACCTCCTTGAAATCACCTTCTTAATCACACATTTTTGCTCTGCACTGAAAAGCAAACGATACCCAGTCAGGGAATCTATTTTTCACTTTTCACTGCAACTTTTCAGCGTCAGTGTATCATCATGCGTGTAACTTTTGGATAAGCTATACTTTTTCAACTTTTTCTTCAACATTAAGCAATGAAATGACTTCTTTGGGGAAAAAAAAAGGCTAGCCAAACATGCCCGCGTTCTTGACCGTCCAAGGGTAACGGTGACACAGAGGGCCCACATACTAACTTCAGCCTTTCTCCTTCACGTGCAGGTAATACTAATCCCAACATAAATACGCTCCAGAATTTTCAAGCACTTTCCATAGGTGCCATAACGGCGAGAAAAAGAAAAATGTTAGCTGGACTGCCATCTTTGGACAAGTAACTATCTTGATGGGACTGAGCAATGATTTTTACAATAACAATAACATTATTTGTTATTTTCAATAATCATCAGACCTAATATATCTATTCAAGATTAAACATGACGAAAAGAACACGTTGAAATTAATGTGTATATATTAGGTGCGGACCAGATCACATTTATATCTAGAAAAAAAAGGCGATGCTAATTGACAAACATTTGATGTAACTGCCCAAGTGGGCTATTTTGTATCTCCACTAGGCAACCTTTTCCAGTCTAAACTAGTGTTCAAGATTTTGAGTTAGGCATAAAAACTTCTCCTAAAATATAATGTCATCCATATCCCTTATACTTCATTTTCTCACAAAAGAATTTTGATCTTAATCCCGCCTTACAAAGAGAAACAAGCAAATGTTAGTTAGTAGTACATTTAGAGTCGTAAAAATACATAGCTTTTACTTTTTGCACAAGTCCTTCTAACTTTAGAAGTTCATTGATCAATTAAAACAGTATTGTCAGGAAAAACTTAAAAAGAGCAACTTTGATATAAAATAAGTACGAATTTTTCGAAAGAATTTTGAGACATATTTTATACTATTACCATATATAGGGTTTTCGTTAGCATAAAGGACAGCATCCTCCTTGGTTGGGAAAAAATATTCTAGTATTCTAAGAGTACTGGTCAATCAGAGATTTACATTTGAGATTCAAGGCTCAAATTAAATAATAAAGTGGGGTTTTTAAATCCACACATAAGTCTCTGATTGATCAGGAGTACCGAGTTCAGCACTCCATAGAGTACTGGACTTTTTTTCTCCTTGGTTGTTGTACCACTTGTTAATTTCAAGACCTAAAGTACATTAATGGTGACATGAATCGGCTACCCCATGAAGAGGCTACAACCTTTTCTAGAGTGATGAGCCATGCTACAAATTTTGTATAAATTTCAGAATGTATGTACAAATTTTATACACCATGTATGTATAAATCAAGGACGAATCTACATGGGGACGAGTGGGTGCAGTCACACACACTGGATTTTTGAAATTTTTCCCCGAAGGAGGATATCTAATTTGTCAATAATGTTGGAAGAAAGAAAATTGTGGTTCTGGGGAAGAAGACGACCACAAAGAGAGAGAGAGAGAGAGAGATCTACAGAGATATTATAAAATATACATGTAATGACAATAATGCCCTCTACATTCTAAGAAATGCTCTTCTTTTTCCAAAAATAAAGGGCACCTAGAATCCACAATATATACTTTTTCCAAAATTTTACATATCGAATAACAAGCTGTACGAAATATTCTTCTTTGGGTTTGCGAGTATATAATCAATCATTATTATTTTGCTTTTTAAGCCTAGTAATTAATTAATTTATTCCTATTTACAATATATAATAATTCAATTGCAAGTATTTAGTGCTTCACGCAATCACCTCGTTTCCCGCCTATTTATGCCTCTAAATTTGATTGGTACTATTTTTTTAAGAAAAAGTATATTGCACTGTAGATTAATTAACTTAAATATGATATTGGTTCATTTATTAAAAAATTTAATCTATTTCTATTGAACAATTTAATCTAATTCCTTAATTAAGCACTAAACGTAAACAAAATTTATCATGTGTAAATTTATATTGTTTGAAAATTATTTTCTATAAATTTCAAGTAACTAACTTTGAAAGCAATGTAACAAAACTACTTAAGCATAAGCTCATAAAGAATGAAATTAAGTGTTACAAATGTTCTTATAGACTTCACACCCGTTGCATCCGTCCTTGGTATAAATAGACCCACTCCTATAGAAATCTCTACTATGTTGCACCTTTTAGTGTATGAGTAAAGCTAGCAATATTGTAATGTAAATCCTCATTTTCTCATAATAATTTTATAGCCATTTCTTATGATACCTCCCATCTCATGTAGGTGCTATAATAATAACAAGTAGCAATAGAAAATTTTTATTTTTCTCACCGCATTGAAATTTTTAACTGAGATCTGGAGCACGATTTTAAGCTGTGCAGAGAGCTATACATAAAGACAAAAGTATATTGCAAAAACCATAGAACTCCTGTCACGAGCCCAGCATTATCATTTTACCATTTACCAAGGCATTGAAATTGTGTTTAACGGCAGTTATTAGTTGTAGGTGAGATCTGCAGTGATTAACCTAGAGGGAAACTCTAGTCAAATTACTCAGACGTGTGCTCTTCCGATCTCAAAATTTGAAATATTGGCAATATAAAATGGCAATATAAAATATTGGCAATATATTGAGCCCCATCAGGCTCTATGTATGGGGCCCTAATGCAAAGGAAAACAACCACCTCGCATACACATGCAACATGATTGTTTTCTGTCCGATCTGACTCCAAACACAGAGTCTGATATGGCTCAATAGAAAAACACATCAAATGAACCAAGTGACGAAAACCAGGGGCAGCATTGTCATTTTACCAAGTAACAGAAGTTAAAAAGCAAGATCTACATGATCTTTACTGAACATAAAACAAGAAATGCTACCGGCATGATAGAATGATAACGAACTTCTGCAGTTTGATATCAATGCAGTAATTAACAGAATTTCTGGCGGTGCAAACAGTGGTATCTCGAGATTTCTTGAACTGGAAAAAAGCATGGAAATGTGTTTTCTAATTGTAAGTTCTTACCAGGAAAGCAGAAATGGCTCATCTAAGCTGTTAAACACATTGATAATGAGATTGTCATTGGTGACGGAGTGAATATCAGGTCCAGGAAATTGCCCATTAATCAAAATCCCCTGAACCAAATCAGATAATATCCTCATCATTATAAATCCACAAAACCAGAGTATTTCAGTAAATCAATCAAGTCCGAAGAAAATCAGAAACAAACCCGCTGGCGAACACCGAGAGGATAGATATCGCCGTAGGAAACATTCCAGGTAAAGAACCTGTACGGATCTTCAGCGCCTGCAATGGCTAGAAGCAGAAACAGAACCGCTATCTTAAGCGGCATTTTCTGTAAAAGGATTGAGATTGAGCTCTGCTTAGCTGTGTCTGAAATGGAAATATTAAGAAAAAGAAGAAGAAGAGAAGGAGAGGAAAAATGGGATTAAGTAGGAAAGTGAGTGAAGAGGAGATGGCATATATAAGTGCGGTACAGAGGGGTGAGGGTTAACAAAAAGTCAATAGAGAGTAATTGGCCGTAAAGAGAAAGGGAGGGAAGGAAATATAGGATTAAAAATAAAAAGGAATTTGGGAGGAAAATTGAATTCAATCGGGAAAGGAGCTGGAAGAAGGTGTGAATGAGTGTCGGTGTCTCGGTGGGGTGGGGTCACCTCACTTGACCCCCCCCCCCCGGGGCTTGTTTTCTGCTAGTACTACTCCCATGGCGGTTTCTAGAAAATTGCATTGTTAGGCCTCAACCTATTTGCCGAATAGCACGATAGTCTTAAGTGTTTAAGGAAATAAATATGACTAAGACAAATAAATAGTAAATACAGGGATTGAGACACTTATGAGTGAGAAATCATAGAGAAAATTAGTAGTGGATTTGAGGAAAATTGTGGCATCGTAAATTGAAGGTAGGAGATAGATGATGTCACAATCTTCTTCATAATCTATGTATATTTTCTCCTTGATTTCTTGCTCTTTAATCTCTCAATTTGTGATGCCACAATCTTCTTCAAATTCACTACAAATCTTCCCTATGATCTCTTGCTCCTCAATCTCTCAATTTGTATATATTTGTCTCAACTGTATTTATTTCCTTAACACAAAGGTCATCATAAATTGGAGCAACTTTGGTTTCTTCAAGCACGGTCCCTTCCTTTTCAAGTTTAAACTCAAGATAGATATTTTATTAGTAAGCAAAAAGAATTAAACAAAAAAGGATAGAGCGTCTGTGTCTTACCACCAATGCAAATACAAAAAATCAAACAATATAAAACCCAACAAAAAAAAAAAAAAATCTCCGAACTTTGGAGTACTACTCCATTAATACAAGACTCTTATCCATAGAGCTAGAATGCACTATGTATATTTATATGTGATGATACCTCCATAGTTGTATCTATCAACACCATTTGTATTGAACAAAGCTCTTTAGATTTTTATATTAAGGAATGGTATATATTTCAAATTCAGAGAACATTTCTTGTGTGCAAGTTAGTTTTGTAATTCTTCAACAATCAAAATTGTTATGATCTCTACTAAGCAACACAACAATTTTGTGTCTCTTGTAAGTTGTAAAACATGCATTGCATGTACAATATATGTACCAACTTAAAGTTAGGAGAGAACGATTATATATTTGTAAATTTGACTATATAAAGCATTAGAATCAAGAACTGGTCGCCAGTTCCCAAAAAAAAAAAAAAAGAACTGATCGCATCACATCAAAGTTGTACACACTGGCCTAAAGTTAGGGGACGAATGGTTTTCATAAAATTGATCATATAAAGGTCAAATATCAAGAATTGATTTGTGTGACTATATTCATTCAATGCGCTGATTTAAAATAATTAAGAATGAAAAGAAACATGCAGAATAATTGAGAACTGTCATTGCAATTTTAGAGTGGCTTTAATGTGAAATGGGATGTTTTGATGCCACGCCTCCCGCACACCCCTATGTTCTATTTTCTATTGGTTGGGGTGGGGTGGGTAGTTGTGTGTTGGGATGTCTTGAGGCCACCCACGGAATGTCCATGGGCTATGTTAACACCGCAAAAAAGCCTCGCCCCCCCACCCACCAAACACACGAAACGCCCAACATGCCATTTTAATTTTGGATAAATTTCACTACAGGTCCCTAATTTTTATAACATGTAACTTAACCTTTAGAGTCCTTTGAAAAATTCTTACATTACGTCACTATGAATGGGATCGGTTCATTTTGAAAACAATATTTAAAAAAAAAAACAATATCTAAAAAAAAATTATCATGACATCAATTTGAGATACTGTAAGTATTTCTAAGCACTTCATCCATGAATATATCAATTTCATGTAATTTCTTTAAGTTACAAAAGCCATCAAATTGTACACTAGACAAACTCTGGGGTTTTGAGAATCCACTGAAACCACCAGTCTTCTTGTCTCAATCACCGTTGTTAATGATGAGTTATTCAAAATTTCAAATCCACGAGGAGACCTGAATCTTTTATTGTCACTGTCTATTTTTTGATTTAGGTTATTGGAATTATCACCAAGGATTAAGACGCGCGTGGAAAAAAGGAATAAAAATATTTTTATCATTGTTCTTTTACTTTTTCTTTTAAAAAAACTTTTTGTTTTTTATTTAATGTGTGGGTAAAAGAGTCATTTTATTTCTCTTTAACGATCGACATTGATGGATTTCGTCCATAAAGACTTTTTGTGAGAATTTTTGAACGTTTATAGATTCCAGAAGTTGCAAAAATAAAAGTTATGGATGAAATTGTTACATTTTGTAAAGGTTAGTAACCTTTTATGAAATTTTACCGTTTGATTTTTTACTATATCCTTTCCACTTTCGTACCACCATTATTGTTTCCCTCTTTCAAATTAATAATCATCGCCATTCTTGATCTAATTTCTTGTCTTTTTTTGCTTGTTTTGAATTTCAATTTTTTACTTTAATTTGAATTGTGTAAACTGTTTAATCACCTTTTGACTTAATGCATGTTTGTTTGGGGTTGGGGGTGGGGGTTTGCAAGATCTTAAACTCTGAATTGTCTCATTTAATTATTAGTTTTTTATCTTTACAATGTGACAGTTGTATATTCAACCCTTCATTTCTAAAGTAAGTAGCATTTTATAATTAAAGGTTTTGATTCAAGGAATTATCTATTTTAGACATTTATTTTTTACGTGTTATGCAAGTAATATATATAGCTGAAATGGTAAAACCAATATTAAAAGGTGCAACAATAAATGTAATAAACTTATCCTTTCATAGATTGTATTGTGTGGTATATACATAGAATTTTAATAATTGCTCCATATAAATATAGCACTCTACTAGTTAATGCTTCCCTTAATAGCCTTTTTATTTTCTTTTCAAAATTCAGTGGTTATACAAATTTGTCAAACTATGAGATCTTTTGAATTGAGGTGTAGGATGTAACTACCCGCTCTACTTTAACATAATATTGTCCGCTTTGGACCTAGCTCGCACGGTTTTACTCTTAAGCTCTCACCCAAAAGGTCTCATGTCAAATGGAGTGGATCTCTTAACTTACAAACTGTTCTTCTTTTTTCTACCCAAGCGATGTGAGATTGAGACTGTCACATAGGAGCTTTAAGACTCAAAATTCATCTCAAAAGGATAATATTAGTAAGTAGTATAATTAATTAGTTTATTTTATAATCTTTCAATATGGACTTATCCTTTATTGAAGAGCAATGTCATTTAATCACCATCGGTCCATCAAACCAACTAAAATTTTACCCCAAAAAAAAAAAAAAAAAAAAAGAATAAATCATAATCGTGCTCTCTAACAAAGTGATCATAGCACCAATTATTTTGAGTTGGTACGATTTTACCAAACCAAGCAAAACACAATTTTCCAAGTATAGAACTGAATCAGTGAGAAAAACAATTCTAATGGAATGTCTGTTAAAAAAAAAAAGGGTTTTTGGCCATACCATCAAAAAAAGTGGCATGGCGTAAAATTGAATACAACAGACTTAGTTTATTCATTATCTGTTGTTGTGACGGTACTAGACGGTGATGTGACATAATTCTATCAATTGATGGGAGCACATCACTGCTTCCATAAATGATTATATCAATTACTAGTATTATATCGCACCATATATTTGGTTTTGTAATAGCACCAGGATGTCTAATACATGTAACATGATCAAATTCTCTACTTTCTTGAAATGTAATCACAAACAAGAACAAGGGTTTAAAACGCAAAAATACGCACAAATAAATCACATTATGAGTCTTATTAGTCGGCCAAACAAATTAAAACTGCGTGTTAGGGGATAAATATAATAGCAGGAGTTGGTTCCTAGTACCCTAGGACGGTGAGTTTGTGAAAATTTATGGTCATATTATTCTCTTCACGTGATGGTAAGCACATGCTTAACTATTAATATTGCGTAACATTAACAATTAGTACAAAGTTAAAATTTTAAAATACTTTAGGAGAATTTCATTTCATTTAAATAATAATAATAATAATAATAATAATCAAATTGGAACAAAGCCAGTTCAGTTTGTACACATAAATGCATAAGGTAATAAAATTTTTTAGTTACAATAACTTTTTATAAAAAAATCTCCAATCGAGTAAAAGCAGAGAGCTTTAGTAACTATTGATAATAGTTTTTTTTTTTTTTGAACAAGATAATAGTTTGTTGTATATATCTTATCTTATTATTATTATTATTATTATTATTAATAAGAAGTCAACAAAATCTCATACGTGTTACTGGAATTTTATTTGCATTAAAATTTAATATAATACTATGTTTTAATTTTTAAGTTGTAAATAAAGGGAGATGGACCTTACAACTCATCCGATTGAGACTGCTTGACAAATCCAATGCCAACACTCAGCATATTTAGCATCCACTAGCAATTGATTAACCAAAATAATAAGTTGACTAAAGAAGCATAAACATATAATTAAACACCCACAACCCACCAAACACGAGTTGCTTTAGTGACAGTCAATATATGCTGTATAAATTGAAAAGCAAATTATTTATTGAAAAATAAATTTTCTAACACTTTTGAGAGATGTTATTATGATGCCTGAGACTAGGCTTTCTAAATAATAGTTTAGAGCTTTTAAAAGACGAGGTTGAAGTCCCATTTAAATTTCTTTAAAAAAAAAAAAGAAAGAAACATTTAGAAGGCCAAAAACTCAGTATTATGTATTGTAATTAAAAGACCTCTAATAAAAAATTCACTTATAGCCTCTGTAATGTGGGGAACAGCCCTATATCTCCTAAAAATGTCATAAAATCATGTCTCCAACTCTAAACGTGATGAAAATTTTCTAGCACCTTCGAGAGGCGCCCTTTATGCTACATCTCATATTCATATACTCACATGAAACGGAAAGCATCGTAACAGTGCCTCCCAGGCGTGTGACCATAAACTATTCTTGTATAGTCATATTACGTATTGGACCGATTTACAAATCATATATCTTCTCAATGTATTGAATTATAAGTTGACATGTGACATGCTAAAGCCTCTGAACTCTGCTCAACAATTGTTTACTCGTACTCTGTAACTTCAGCTCAATCATGAACTCGAGAATCAAATTTAAAACGAAATGATATATTAATTAGTATTAAAAAAAAAATCCCTTGCTTGGCCTTCAAGTGTCTTGAATTGCTTGTTTTAAAGCAGAAAATGCAACTCTACTTGAACATGAGAAGGCGTAAAGGATAGTCTACAACCGGGTGAGTGTCCTCTCCATTAATTTATCAATTTTTAACACAGCATGTGCCGTGATTGCGGCCATTATTGATTGCCCACATTATTCAACGCCTTCTAAATTAGGCTGCCACTTGACCCTGCAACTGCACCGCGTCACTCGTTTTCGTCGGAGCATATCTAATGTAACAATATTAACGTTATATATGTAGAAAAGATGATTGACATTACATTCGAATCAAAAAAAGAAAAAAAAAAAGATCGACATTGCATTAAAAAATTCTCCAATGCAACAATGTCAACATTATATATTTAGAAAGTTATTATTATAGATCTTGAAAAAAAAAGAAAAAGAAAGAAAGAGAAATATATTAATTGAATAAATTAATGCTTCATGACAATATCACCTCATAACATTCTTTATGATAATGTCAAATATAATGTGCCAAATCATCTCTTTTTTGTCATTTGTCATTATTTCATGACGATAACTATACATTGAATATGCTCTTAGTATAAAATAAAATGATGAGTGATATTTGTAAATATAAAGTATATAAACCTTGTACATACTTCTATGTAGTTACACTCCTCCCACATTGTTTGTTTAAATAAGCAACTCAATCACCCAACCTCGATAATGAAAACCCATCCCCCAATTGGCCCCCCCCCCCCCATCTCTCTGTTCCGGTTGGCTGCCGGAACCAGCGGCATTCCGGTGGCCATCATATGTTACTTCTCGCCTATGAAAGAGGGGATTCTCCGCATAACACTCCCCGATATTAGGCTAGTGAAATTGGCAAGGAAAAAAGAAAGAAAGAAAGAAAGAAAGAAAGAACGAAATAAATAAATAAATAAAATGTAAAACCGAAACCGGAAAACCAAATTATTTTTTGATTTGTTTTGGTTACAGAATTAAAACCGAAACAAAAAATGTTTGCTTTTTCTAATAGTTTACTACAATGTTTGGTAACCATTTAAAAACACATAAGATTTATCAATTAATTTAAATTTTAATTTTTAGACATACGATAACACCATATTTAATCACATATTTGATTTGATTTAAACTCTTACTGTTGGATTTGTTGCCAAAAATAATTCAAAGTTGAAAAGGAAAGGAAAGGGAAAGAAGAAGAATCCTATGAGGAAAAGAAATCCAAATCACAGAAGGATTGTCTTGTCTTCCAAGGAAACAAAGCCTATAAATAGAGATGTTTTCTTCTTTTTTACTGTACAAGTGGTACAAGTTAGTTGAGAGAAAAATTAGTGAGTCTAGCACCTTGAAGAGTTTTCTTGTAACTCTTTGTGGTTTGTTCAAAGGGTAGAAAATTAGGTGTGGTAAAACTCAGGGTGCCACTTAGGTCAGGTCAGAGAGTCTTGTAAAGAAAAATAGTAGCCTAGCGTCTTGAGATTTCTTTAATTCTTCACGGGTTAGGCAAAGGGTAGAAATTGGTAGATGCGGTAAAACTTGGTATATTTTTCTTATTATACTTGGGAGATGGGTTTTGGCGAGTGAAAATTCTGTATGTTTGTAGCGATTTTAATCATATAGTGGAAAGTTTTGACAGTCAGTAAATTTGTCTTCGCTCCTTTATTTTTCTTGTCTCAATTAAATTCCTTGAACAACGGTCCTGCGAGTGTAATCGGGGAATTTACATTAAATCCCACAGTGGTTTCAGAGCGTCAAGTTTTGTTCGAGATTGAGTAGAGGAAAGATATGTCAAAGTACAAAGTTGTAATAATCAAGTTTGACTTGTGGCTAGAATAAGTCTAGAATTTCTTGATTTTGATTGCCTAATTTAAAGCTTTCAAAGGAAAACATTCTCCTTGTTCTAATAAAGTTGCTGAAACCAGTATGAGTGATAGTGATTGGGAAGATTTATATTTGAAGTCTGGAACCAGGATGTGTCTCCATCTAACCAGAAATGTTCTTGTAAATATTCATAGAATATTTGTTGTGAAGGAACTATGGCATCAATTTGGAGATATGGATCCGGCAATGGGTTCTTCAAATTTATTGCACCTGAAAAAATTATTTAGTTATTTGCGAGTTGGTGCAGATACAAAAATTCTCAATGAGATTGTCTGGGGATTGGTGGTTGTTACAACTTATTAGTGTTGTAGACTAGCTGACCACGTAAGAAAACACTGTCATGGTGGAGCAGGTTTGGCTACTGTTCGGATTTGGACAATCCGACTCTCTTAGTGTGAGGGCGGTGGAGATCGGAAGAGCATATGTGGGTATATTCCCATGGCGTGTCGCTAGGTGTCATGGTAAAAGATGTGTGTTACTTCTAGCGGTTGTATTTACATACGGCATTGGTTGGTGGTGATGCAATGTGTGTGTTTGTAGTAATGTCGATGGCTGATAAGCTCTCTGAAAAGCCAACAAGAGAGTTGCACCACAAATATCAGCACGTTTATTTCAACACTGAGTCGATGAAATGCTTGGAATTGTTGTTAATTCTAAGTGGTTATATATACTCATATGGTGGAGTATGGGACTGTCAAAGTGTGTCAAAGGCTTATTTAGTAATTTCTCAAGTATTGTGTACAAGACTGGAGAATATGAAGATTTTGGCTTATTTTATCAAGGTGGAGATTGTTGGATTTGTTGTCAAAAATAATTCAAAGTTGAAAAGGAAAAGGAAAGGAAAGAAGAAGAATCCTAGGAGGAAAAGAAATCCAAATCATAGAAGGATTGTCTTGTCTTCCAAGGAAACGAGACCTATAAATGGAGAGGTTTTCTTCTTTTTTAATGCACAAGTGGTATAAGTGAGTTAAGAGAAAAATTAGTGAGTATAGCACCTTGAAGAGTTTTCTTGTAACTCTTTCTGATTTGTTCAAAGGGTAGAAAAGTAGGTGTGGTAAAACTCGGGGTGCCACTTGGGTCGGGTCAGAGAGTCTTGTTAAGAAAAATAGTAGTCTAGCGTCTTGAGATTTCTTTAATTCTTCACGGGTTAGGCAAAGGGTAGAATTTGTAGATGCGGTAAATCTTGGTATATTTTTCTTGTTATACTTGGGAGATGGGTTTTGGCGAGTGAAAATTCTGTATGGTTGTAGCGACTTTATTCATATAGTGGAAATTTTTGACAGTCCTTAAATTTGTCTTCCTTCTTTTATTTTTATTGTCTCAATTAAATTCCTTGAACAACGGTCCTGCGGGCGTAATCGGGGAATTTACATTACTTCCCGACTGTAGTATCAGAGCGTCAGGTTTTGTTCGAGGTGGAGCAGAGAAAAGATATAGCAAAGTACAAAGTTGTGATAATCAAGTTTGACTTGTGGCTAGAACAAGTCTGGAATTTCTTGATTTTGATTGCGCAATTTAAAGCTTACAAAAGAAAATCTTCTCCTTATTCTAACAAAGTTGCTGAAACTAGTATGAGCGATAGTGATTGGGAAGATTTATATTTGAAGACTGAAACCAGGATGTGTCTCCATATAACCAGAAATGTTCTTGTAAATATTCATAGAATATTTGCTGTAAAGGAACTATGGCGTCAATTTGGAGAGGTGGATCCGGCAAAGGATTCTTCAAATTTGTTGCACATGGAAAAATTATTTAGTTCTTTGCGAGTTGGTGTAGATACAAAAATTCTCAATGAGATTGTCTGGGGATTGGTGGTTGTTACAACTTTTTGGTGTTGTAGACTAGATGATCATGTAAGAAAACACTGTCCAGATGGAGCAGGTTCTGCTACTGTTCAGATTTGGACAATCCGACTCTCTTAGTGTGAGGGCGGTGGAGATGTGCTATGAAGTATGTGGGTACATTCCCATAGCGTGTCGCTATGTGTCATGGTAAATGATGTGTGTTACTTCTAAAGGTTGTATTTACACACGGCATTGGTTGGGTGTGATGCAAGTTGTGTGTTTGTGATGAGCTCTCTGAAAAGCCAACAAGAGAGTTACACCACAAATATCAGCACGTTTATTTCGACATTGACTCGATGAAATGCTTGGAATTGTTGTTAATTCTAAGTGGTTATATATACTCATGTGGTGGAGTATGGACTGTCAAAGTGTGTCAAAGGCTTGCTTAGTAATTTCTCAAGTATTGTGTACATGACTGGAGAAGATGAAGATTTTAACTTATTTTGGCAAGGAGATTGTTGGATTTGTTGTTAAAAATAATTCAAAGTTGAAAAGGAATAGGAAAGGGAAATAAGAAGAATCCTAGGAGGAAAATGAATCCAAATCATAGAAGGATTGTCTTGTCTTTCAAGGAAACGAAGCCTATAAATAGAGATGTTTTCTTCTTTTTTAATTCACAAGTGGTACAAGTGAGTTGAGAGAAAAATTAGTGAGTCTAGTACCTTGAAAAGTTTTCTTGTAACTCTTTGTGGTTTGTTCAAAGGGTAGAAAATTAGGTGTGGTAAAACTCGGAGTGCTACTTAGGTCGGGTCAGAGAGTCTTGTGAAGAAAAATAGTAGCCTACGTCTTGGGATTTCTTTAATTCTTCACGAGTTAGGCAAATGGTAGAAATTGGTAGATGCGGTAAAATTTGGTATATTTTTCTTTTTATACTTGGGAGATGTGTTTTGGCGAGTGAAAATTCTGTATGGTTGTAGCGACTTTAATCATATAGTGGAAAGTTTTGACAGTCCATAAATTTGTCTTCGGTCTTTTATTTTTCTTGTCTCAATTAAATTTCTTGAACAACGGTCTTGCGGGTATAATCGGGGAATTTACATTAATTCTCGACAATGGTTTTAGAGCGTCAGGTTTTGTTCGAGGTGGAGCAGAGGAAAGATATGGCAAAGTACAAAGTTGTGATAATCAAGTTTGACTTGTGGTTAGAGCAAGTCTGGAATTTCTTGATTTTGATTGCGCAATTTAAAGCTTTCAAAGGACAACCTTCTCCTTGTTCTAACAAAGTTGCTGAAACCAGTATGAGCGATAGTGATTGGGAAGATTTATATTTGAAGACTGGAACCATGATGTGTCTCCATCTAACCAGAAGTGTTCTTGTAAATATTCATAGAATATTTGCTGTTAAGGAACTATGGCGTCAATTTAAAGAGGTGGATCCGGCAAGGGGTTATTCAAATTTGTTGCACCTGGAAAAATTATTTAGTTCTTTGCGAGTTGGTGCAGATACAAAAATTCTCAATAAGATTATCTGGGGATTGATGGTTGTTACAACTTGTTGGTGTTGTAGACTAGCTGACCACGTAAGAAAACACTGTCCAGGTGGAGCAGGTTCGACTACTGTTCGGATTTGGACAATCCGACTCTCTTAGTGTGAGGGCGGTGGAGATGTGTTATGAAGTATGTTGGTACATTCCCATAGCGTGTCGCTAGGTGTCATGGTAAAGGATGTGTGTTACTTCTAGCGGTTGTATTTACACACGGCATTGGTTGGCGGTGATGCAATGTGTGTGTTTGTTGTAATGTCGATGGTTGGTGAGCTCTCTGAAAAGCTAACAAGAGAGTTGCATCACAAATATCAGCACGTTTATTTCGACACTGAGTCGATGAAATGCTTGGAATTGTTGTTAATTCTAAGTGGTTATATATACTCATGTGGTGAAGTATGGGACTGTCAAAGTGTGTCAAAGGCTTGCCTGGTAATTTCTCAAGTATTGTGTACAAGACTGGAGAAGATAAAGATTTTGGCTTATTTATGCAAGGTGGAGATTGTTAGATTTGTTGCCAAAAATAATTCGAAGTTGAAAAGGAAAAGGAAAGGGAAAGAAGAAGAATCCTAGGAGGAAAAGGAATCCAAATCATAGAAGGATTGTATTGTCTTCCAAGGAAACACAGCCTATAAATAGAAATGTTTTCTTCTTTTTTAATGCACAAGTGGTACAAGTGAGTTGAGAGAAAAATTAGTGAATCTAGCACCTTGAAGAGTTTTCTTATAACTCTTTCTGGTTTGTTCAAAGGGTAGAAAAGTAAGTGTGGTAAAACTTAGGGTGCCACTTGAGTCGGGTCAGAGAGTCTTGTGAAGAAAAATAGTAGCCTAGCGTCTTGGGATTTCTTTAATTCTTCACGGGTTAGACAAATGGTAGAAATTGGTATATGCGGTAAAGTTTAGTATATTTTTCTTGTTATACTTGAGAGATGGGTCTTAGCGAGTGAAAATTCTGTATGGTAGTAGCAACTTTAATCATATAGTGGAAATTTTTGACAGTCTGTAAATTTGTCTTCGTTCTTTTATTTTTCTTGTCTCAATTAAATTCCTTGAACAACAGTCCTGCGAGCGTAATCGGGGAATTTGCCTTAATTCCCAACACTTACATCATTTTAATCATCACCTCCACATGGCACTATGAAATCTCGATATTTATACAAAATTTAAAATTTAAACCCATTTATAAATCCACCAATTTATAAATGGTTACCAAACAAAGCCTAGTTTTGAAGCAATTTTTTGTCAAAATTTAGTGCAACTTTTTAATAATTTGACTGATATTTTTAGCTTGAATGATATATACTACACGTACCGATAAGTATACAAATAAGTTTACATATAAGGAATAAAATTATAATTGTAAATTATAATTGTATTCATATATTCTTTTTTTTTCTTTTATTACACAACATGCAGTGAACTTGTAATTTGACACAATTTCTGTAAATACATCTATACATTTATCTGTACAAGCAGATTAGTCCTTTAGTGTTGTTTTTGCAACTTGGATAAGTTACCCATGACTCTATAATAAAATTTTCGTGCTTACGCTACCTCTTCTCATTTCTATTTATTTCTAATCCATTTTTACTGAAAGTCGCATAAATAATTACCACATTGAAAATATTGATCTCCTACCATCAAGTTAGTACAATAATGTGCCAATCAAAAAATAAAAATAAAAAAATAAAAAAATGAAGCTACTCACTATCACCTCACGTTTCATTCCTGTTACTAGGTATCGATTGGCATACAAATGTAACTGATTGGCAAGCGGAAAATTTTTATTGCTGCTCTTATTTTTTGTGAGCTTGCATACGATTTCGCAATTATCAGCATTTTAACTCGTCATAAATGTTACTATTTTCATTTGTTTTTTATGAATCGCATTCAACATGTGGAAAATAATATAAGATACAAACCATCAATAATCAATTAATAACTTTTATGTGCAAATAAATGAAGGATTGGTAATAGAAATGCAACGGCACAAATAGCACGATAAGAAGAGATCCAGCAACTTCAGTAATATAACCTCAACAGGTGGATTGGGAATTGGCTTTAACTTTAAATGAGCATAATTTGCTTTAACAATTAATAGTCGAAGTGCTATCTTGCTTTAATAGACAGAAGCATCATTTCTAAGTTTTTTATTATTCTTAAATGAGATGAAATGACTGCACATGCAAACTAATTAGTTAGATGTCTTTGTGACATATCAATATTTGTCGGGATCGTGCTCACTACAAGGAATAAGCCCAATAGCCGCGACACGTGTCGTCACAAAATGTGTATGTCGCCGCAAATGTGTGATAGCAACGACAAACTCGCCTGCAAATGTCGCGGCTAAAAACTCGTAGTAGTAGATCCATAGCGGCGACTCATGTCGCCGTAATCTAGGAGCCATCTAATAGAGGCGACACAGTCGCTGTTGTATGATCGATGGGTTTCGGTCATTTAAAAAAAAATAACCTGACCCGTCACTATTTAGCCGACCCGACCCCCGGCCCAGCCCCACCCCATAGCCGGTCCTTTTCCATCCATATTTAATTAAATATTATTTGCCCATGTGAGAAGTCTAACCTAGCACTTTAAATGTAAAGACACGGCACTTCACCAACTAGACTAGCTTGACTTTTCATTATTACTTTGCTTTTATAATATATATTATATAGATTATTATAACTATAGTGAAGAATATATTCCCTATATCAATCATTTTTCGTCGTTAAATACAAGAACAAAGGCAGGAAATTTTCCTACAAATCATATAAAGACGATATTTATAGGTCGTTTTAGATCAAGAGATATAGCGATGACTTTACACGTTTCCTCTATAGAAACCGATATACAACAGCGACATCACTTGTCGTCTCTGTAGGTACATCTTACAACGACGATATTATAATGTCGCCGGTATATAGTGATGACTGCTGCGGCGACTTAAAATCACCTCTATAGCCAATGTTATAGCAATGACATCTGACATTGTTGCAAAATATCACTGCTATAACTCTTGTTTCTTGTAGTGACTGGTTGAGTAATTTGTTGGTTGGAATATTATATGAACATTGAACAAAATAACAAGTTTAATTACAAATGATACTTCAACTAGTATTTCACCATGCGTTGCACATCAAAATTTTAGTGACAAACCATAACGTAATATCATCTAGTCATGGTTTAATCGGAAGGTTATTTTTAATTTATAAAATTTATAAACACACAGAGTTATGAGGTCAACGGTTTAACTTCTATGTCAATTTAACTTTTGGGGTATTGTTGATTTATAAATTTAAATGAAAAAAATATTATAGGAAAATAAATAATAGAAACTATAAAAATTATGTAATGTATTTTCAACATATAAAACTCTTTAACTTGGCGGTTTATATGGCATATCAGAAGTAAAAGGTCATGAGTTCAAGCTTAATGTAGCTTGAATTTCCCAAAAAAAAAAATTAAAAAAATTGTCAAACTTTGTGCTGGGGGCGCGAGATGAGTCATTGAGTCACCCAAAATTTATGAGCTGTTTGGGTCTTCAACTCGACCATTTCGACCAGGATCAATCACATCACCGCACCCAGCCCACCAATCGATTCACCGAGTTTCCAATCTGGATTTTGAAACAATGAATGGCTATTGATGCAAATTGATAACATGTTGCAGTAGGAGATAAGAAAAAAATATAAGATAAATAAAAATTGATAACAAAATTTTTATAGGAAAAAAAAGAAAAAATACAAAAGGATGAATTAGGAAAAAGGAAAAAATGATAATAAAATTAGTTTGTGATTACAGGATAAACAGAAAAAAATAAAAAAAAAAGAAAAAGGAAAAAAGGATGGAAAAAAGGAAAAATGGGTGGTTATATAGTAAGAAAAAGTTAGTGAGTGGTTACATAATAATAATAATAATAATAATAATAATAATAATAATAATAATGACAACAGCGAAAAAAAGAAAATAAAAAGGGATTCTGGAATCTTGTTTAGGTGAGAAAAAGATTTCAGAATCACAATTACTTTTCTATATATAAATAAAAATAAAGACAATGAAATTGTGAATTTTAAGAAAAGAATTAGTCGAGACCTATATTTGAGACAATTTTTTGAACAATTTTGCCTCCTTATATATATACATTTGTATGTGTGCGCACTTGTTAATCATTTAGCGTATGCTTCTCAGTATGCAACAGTAGAACCTATAGAAACATAGCACGGAATCCCTATTTAGATGAACCCAAAAAATCTTGAACTCTAATTAAAAAAAGAAAAAAGAAAAAAATGGAGAAGAGGAAGAAATACAATAATCAACTAAGCGAGACTCCATCAGAGAATTAATTCAAAATAAAATGTTGGAAGGAACTGTATGAGCTTGAAACATCGACAAGTAATCACAGCCGCACATCCATCAGAGAATTAATTCAAAATAAAATGTTGGAAGGAACTGTATGAGCTTGAAACATCGACAAGTAATCACAGCCGCACATGAGTGAGCATTATTTAATTGCTTTTGTTTTAGCTAAGGGATTGGTAGAACTACTTTCGGAGTATTTTTCTTTCTTTCTTTTTTTTTTTTATATGGGATTCAGAGTGATTATTGGATGGTTTATTATGATATATTGGTAAGGGCCTTGTTACATTCGCTTAATAGTAATGAATTACGAATGGTTGTTTATGTAACAATTATTAGTTACATGACTGTTTGCTTAACAGTCAACTTTCAAGTGTCACAGTAATCAACGACTTTATGTTTCAATAAACTTAATAGGGAGGCACCACTCACGAATCCTATATTTGTCCATGCAAATCATGGTCGGGATCTACTATTAAGGACTCCTTTGGTTAGATTTATAAAATCAATTTATAAAAAGAATTTATAATGAGTGGAAATGAGTAGTGGAGATTTAATTAAAGTTTGAAATGTGTGGTGATTGTTGAGTAGTTGTCAAATCAACAATCAAATCATGGTAGGTAAGTTTATAAATTACAAAAATAAAATGTATCAAACAAGCTTTTAATTGAAGTTTGAAATGTGTGGTGATTATTGAGTAGTTGTCAAATCAATAGTCAAATCATGGTAAATGAATTTATAAATTATAAAAATAAAATGTACCAAACAAACCCTAAGTAATGTTGTTTATCACTCATGGTGATCATCACCATCATTACTTGTCATTAAATTGAAGCCAATCAATTGTAGGAAGGACCTAGAAGCCATCATCAAATGAGTAGACATGTAATGGTAGGGCTAATGATAAACAAAATCTCAATTAGTGCGCATGTTACTCCAAAAACTTCACAGGAACACCTAGACCTAATAAAGTTAGACAGCTAACAACAAACAAAAGAATATGCTTAGACCTAATAAAGTTAGACAGCTAACAACAAACAAAAGAATATGTTGTTCACACGGTTTAGGAAAATATTTTATGTAGTATTTTAATTTAAGCACTTTGCTAAAAGCGGGAAATGTTAAATTCGAAATTTTGGTGATTTTTAATTTTAATACAAGAATTTTCACCTACCATTCCCAAACGACTAGTTTGCACAAAACAAACATATAACGTTTTGTGCTTGCCAATCATTTGGATAGTTCTCTTAGCTACATACCATGGCACGTTTTCTCTTATTAACGATACATCTCAAAAGGGTCATAAAACTACTAACAAAATATGAATTCAAATGAATTACCACCCCAACAACAGTGTACTTGAAAAGTAAAGTTGAAGACGCATGAAAAGCCTAATTAGTCTATGTAAATTTTAAGAAAGATCACCTATTCACAATAAGTAATGTAAAAAAATACTTTATCTTAAATGATATTATGTAAGTATCCAGTTATTTAAAAAAAAATTCTAGTAGGACATGAAAAAGAGATATTATTAGGTGATATTCTTATGTGGTACACTTGTATTGGATGATGAAAAAGTAGCTATGTAATCATCACTCAATGAATATGTGTCACATGATAATGTCACCTAATAATGTCCACTTTTCATGTCCTTCTAGAATTGCTCTTATTTAAAATTTTTCAAGATACGTAAAAGGAATACTTAGTGATATATTATTAGAGGTAAGTATATTTTACAGTGCACACCTTGGATAAGTGAAAATTTACTCGTAATTTCACCTGCAAAAAGTCAAAAACCTTGGCTAACTGAAATGCATGCCTACATCGGAGGCCCATAGGCTAAAGAGCGGGTTAGCCCACCAAAGGAGTAATTCGTAAGAACGGAATCGGGGTCCATTCGGGGTGCTGTTTCCATCACCTTCCTTAGTTCCACCTAACCAAACACCACCTGTATAATCTTCATCAAACCTGTGCTATGATATATGGAAATCATCTAAAATTAGAACATTGGTTTCTTATGAAACCAATTTTATGAAATTCGACATTAACATATGGCAATGTGTGTTTTTTTTTTCTTAAGTATATAACTAGATTATCACCTGTGCGTTGCACGAGAAGATACCAAATCAAATTATATCTGACATTAGTACAAAATATTAAGTAATATATATGATTAATCATATTGAACTACAATATTTTGATTATTTTGTTGTTAACTAATAGTTACTATATGCTCACTCGATATGAAATATTATTAAGTGAGTTTAGTAGAAATTGCAAAAAGACCCAACAAACTCGATACCCACGTGAAGATAGAGAGTAGCCGACTAAATATGTAATTCAGTCGGGGATGAGATAAAAAAAAATCGACCTGGCATAACAATATATCGTGGGAGGGTATGATAATTTTTACTCGTACCCGGCCCATTTACATTTTTTGGATAAAAATAAAAATATTTACTAAAAACTCTAATGGTCCGAAAAGTAAACAGATGATAAAACTTGCTGCTCATAAAAAGGTTAGTTTGTTATTACTACTCATAAAAGTATAATTGGAAACAAACACCCACTAGTTGAATATGGGTTTCGGTTCGTATAGTCCCTTATCGGAATATAATCAAATTTAAAATAAACTCAATGCGTAAAGTTAATTACACGTTAAACACTACACTAGAACCGTGAATCGATTATATATATACAAACTAAGAAGATTGATCGGTAAAGAAAGAAAAATCATCATTTCACATCAAACGCAATGATAAATAAATAGCTTTATAATCAACCAATTACTTTACAAACACGATTGCTCAAGTAGGTGTTCAAGACAAATTGTAAACACACTTATATACACAAGAACAAACAAGTACTCTTACATACGAGTGTATTCTTCATTCGAAAAAAAGGTAAACAAACAAAATATAACAACGAAGAATCACCAATAAAAGCCAACGGCACTCAAAAGACTTAAAAAGTAAGAAACACTCAAAATCATCAACTTGCTTTTTAATTAATTATTAATGGTATGCACCCTCCTTTTCTTTTTCCTTCTCCTTCTCTTCTTCAGTCTTGGGGTGGTACCCTGGGAGCTTCTCCTTGATCTTATCCAAGAATCCCTTCTTCTCCTTTGCCTCGCCATCAGGAGATGTGCATTCGACTGCCGGAGGTGGCGGCGGCGGCGGCACGGCCACTTCCTCAGCCTTCTTGTGGCCACTGGGAAGCTTCTCCTTTATCTTATCCAAGAACCCCCTTTTCTGATCCTCCGATGAGTGATCTTGGACCACCACTTCCTCGCATTTCTCAACCTTATCTTCCTCTCCGGATATCATTTCCTTTATCTTCTTCAAACCCTTCTTTTTCTTCCTCTTCTCTTCTCCCACTTCTACTTCTTCCTCATCACTTGACTGCATAATCATCAAGATATACTACTATTATTAATAGGCCAATAACAAATAAACAATAAGCTCTTAAAAGTCTCGATCTGATCTAACAGTTTAAACTTTTAGATGAAAGGTCAAGTGCTAGATCAGCACAGGGCTTTATATCTCCTCTCAGTAATAGGGTTGACATCATTTCTATATATCTTGAGATAGATATGGGAAGAAAATCTCACCGAGCTACTGGAGCTGCTGGTTCTATGAAGCTTTTCGAGGATGCTCTCGTGCTTCTTCTCTTCTTCTTTCTTGTGCTCGGGTTCACAGACTTGCACCTTCTGATCAAACTCGGCCAAGATGATCACTTCCTCTTCCGGCTTCTTCTCGTCCTCCTTCTTCGCCATGAAATCAAATAACCCGCGATCCTTGGCCTCAACATCTCCCTCACATATTGGCGACTCATTGCTTTTGTTCTCGACGTGATGCTTGTAGTGTTTCATCTCCTCTGCCATTTTCCGATCACTTTGATTTTGGAACATTATATAGACACGAAAATGATATATAAAGATATTTTATGTATAATAATTAACGTAAGACTTTAGAATGAATGCTTGGCGAATGGGAAGCTCGTGGCCTATTTATAGCAATCGGGACGCGTGACTAACGCGATTAATTAAAAGAAACGATATCAAAGACAATGTAATGGCGGATCTTCAGGCAGTCACATTCAAGTTCCAAGTCGACATTTGCTTTTGAAACATTTCAATAAATTTGGTAATGTATCTCGACTTTATTCGTTTTTTCGGGGACATTTATCACGTAAAACCAATACAAAATGATCCGTAGGAACTTTATTCAATTGAAGATTAAAAGAAAACCCAAAATGTAGAAGTTCTTGTTCTTCCAGTTACATATTAGCCGCATTAGCATAATTATCGATCAAACTGATCACATCTAAGGCGATTTATTATAGGAAAAGGGGGACATCTCTGTATGTATTATCGAAAAACTATCGCACTCATGTACTCACTTACCATCTCACATAGTGTATACATAAGTGCATGTATGCACGGTGAAATTTCAATTTCAAGTGGTATGCATACATGATCACGGGAAATAGTGATCAGCAATAGCGGAACCAGGAGTTATTACAGGACTGGGTCAGAAAAATGAGCCGTATATTACTTACGGCTAAATTACCTTTATATATAATTATTTTTTTTTTAAAACAAAAGCAAAAGAAAAGTTTCCAATTTTGGGGGGGCCGGTGCCCGGCATGGCCCCCTAGCTCCGCCACTGGTGATCAGTGCTAGAAAATGGAAACATTGTTCAAGAGTCCTTTCTTTTTTTTTTCTTTTTTTTTTTGTGGTGGTTTAGTTAGCATTTTTTATTGGACATTGATTGAGTCTATGGGAACATTTGCCTATGTTTCACTACAAAAATGTAAACTAAATTGAAGACTAATCTATACAAATAAATAGCAGTAATTGTTACTAAATGGAAATAGAACAGGGAGTTCGGTTAAGTTGTTATTACTTGGATAGCACATTACGATTGACAATACCTTTGATGTTAAATGAATACAATAACTAACACTCACTGATAAGAAGGTCTGTTCTTTTTAATGATTGGATGTTGTGATAGAAAATTATCAATGAAATTGAATGAAATTGAAATATTGAATAGCTAAGAGCATCTCCAATACTCAAAGTCTTTGGTGGTCTAAATAATAAAGAGAAAGACATTAAAAAAATTGGTTGACCTCTGGTTTTTCCTATTTTCTTTTAATTTTTTTAATCACTTTTTAATGATTACACTATTTTTCTTCATCTTTCCTTACTCGTGTCACGTGTAATGTCTAAAAACACACATTCATTTTCATTTTCTCCATACTATTTTACTTCTTTCGTCCCAAAAAGGTATTTCCCTTTTATTTCTCATATAGATTAAAAAATATCATTTAATGTTATTGAAAATGTACAATTTAACAATATATTTCCTAATGTACCCTATGATTTATTTAATATTTCACTTCAGTTGTTCTTTGTTGTTGGTTACTATACACAATAAATGAGGGTATATTAGAAAAATAAAAAATTAACTTTAGAAAGAGGAATATAATTTGAGACAGATAAAAAAAGAAAAGAGGAATATCCTTTTTGGGACTAACGGAATATCATTATTTTTTCCTCTCTTTTTCCCTACATCTCATATCTAACATTACCTAATGACTTTAATTTTACACTAGAGATGCTCTTTTGAAACTTAAACAAGCTAATAACATAATGACACGTAAAATCCTAGTATATCTGGGCCAGACATTGTCTGCCTTGATTGGATAGAGCTTCGGGTGAGGGGCGGCGCGAAAATTGATGTGTGATTGGTTTTAAGAAAGTAAGAGGGAGAAAAGTCAGAATTACAGGTGGCATAAGAATAGCGGTGGTTGCACACAAAGCCATTTGGAAGTGGGGCCTGAAGACCATTCATGGATCCATGTCGGGTTGTTCTAGGATGGGTCCCACTCGTTTCGCATGTGGTCGGTTTCTTTTATGACTTCCGGTTCCCGGGTCGCACGTGTGTGGGCTACCAGCACGTAATATTTGAGGACAATTTTGGATAATTAGCAAAAAAATCCCTACTTTTAGATATTAGTTTATTATACAAATGGTCCCTGTATTTAATTTTTTGATAATTTCATCATCATCTTCATATTGCTTTTGAATAATTATATATTTATTTGGTTAATTTACACTTAACATCTCCAATATTTACGTATTAATATATCACATCTCTAATCTTTACTTTTCCTTCTGTTGGTCCTCAACCTTTCAAGAAATTCTCGTCTAAGTTCCTAGCAACGGAATTCTTCCATTCTTCCGATCTGTTATTGAGACATTTTTGGTAAAATACAAAAAATATTAATGTTTTAATTAAAAAAAGAAAAATCAGAGGAGGGGACTCCCCCTTTTGGTTGCCATTTTCGACAACCTTTCGGGGGAGAGGGCTGCCAGAAAATGGCTAGCTGCCATTTTCGACAACACATGGGAAGAGAGTCTCCCCCTTCCCATAGGCAGCCAAAAAAGAGGAGTCTTCCTCCTCTATTTTTTCTATGTCAATTAAAATATTAATTTTTTGTATTTTACCAAAAATGCCTCCAACTTACGGTAGAAATGGACGAATTCGGTTGCCAGATGGGGATTTCTTGAAAGATTGAGGACTCGCAGAAGGAAAAATAAAGATTAGAGACGTATCTATTAATACGTGGAAAGTTAGAGACGTTATGTATACATTACCCCATTCATTTTTATGTAATTTTCTCCATTCTCCATTTTTATAAGGCCATTTTTGTCCAATCATAATCTAATATTTTCAAAATTTTTGAAAAAAATTTCAAAATAATTAGTATGATTGAAAAATAACTAAAATAAATTGCATTATTGAAAAAATCAAAACTACTCTTCTTTCTAATTAATTTGGAACTTTATTTGAATTATATTTTTAAAATTTCCAGCTAGGGATGGACAAAAATACCCTTATAAAATGGAGAATATTAAACACAAATCAAGGACGAATTCTACAAAACAAATATAAAGGCACGGATGAAACTATCAAAAAAAATAAAATAAAATAATAATAACTATATTTGAAATTGACAATTTTAGAGAAACATGAAAAAATAATATAAATAAGTAACATTATCACATGACATAATTTTACTGAGTGATGATCATATGTGTACTTTTTCATTACCATTCAATAAAAGTGTGTCATATCTATAATTAATGTCACTTATTCGTATCTCATTTTCATGTTTCTACAGTTTTTTTTAATTTGAAATACCCAATCCAAACAGAAAGAAAAAATTTTCACTCCATGCATAGATTGCAAAGCGTATTAGGGCATTTCCAATGAAATGTCCAATGAAGAAATTTTTTTGTCACATTAAAAAAACTAATGTAGTAATAAAAAAATAGACATTATTTATTAAAATATCTAGATGTAGTCAGTGTCTTATACAATGTCCATATGTATCCACTCTTTTTTGCACTCTCTTTTTTCTACTATTATGTTAACTAATCATATCTTGACAAGTGTCTCATTACTTTGTAAATTCACATAAATATTGGAGATGTCTTACATTGATTTTTTACTCATTCAAGCCACATAGAAAACAATCCACCTTAAACCATTGGAGATGCTCTTAGGATCAGAAAATATGGTTTGCCCAGCAATTTATCTAGAAAAATAAGGCAAAAAAGGTGAAAGAAAAGAAATGAAATTATGTTGTTCGAATTTTATCATAATAGTTGGATGCTCAAATTTCTAATCAAGAGATTCGAATTCAAACCACAGTCGTATCTTCCATAATCACCCCGCCTCATATCTATATATATATATATATATCTACATAAAGAGAGGATAGCTTCCTCTTTATTTTTTCCCGCCTATTTCACTGTAATGACCCGTAAAATTTATGGGCTTATATTATGACTCTTTTATTATTAAGTAGAACTATTAAATTATTTTAATAATTAAGTGATGAAAAGAGAAAAAAATAAATACAAAATATATTAATATTTATAATAGACGACTTTAGTCCTTTACCTTAGCATGTTTTTATTTTTATTGTTAATGATTTTAGAGTTTTCAATATGCTATGATATAATACTCTCTAAGAACTTTGCAAGGACACTAAGAATCCTCTAATTGGACATCATTTGATGTTTCAAAATTAGTCATTAAAGCTAAGAGAATATTCCCCAAGATTTGCCTCAGATTCGCCAAAGATATACAAAGATTTACTTTTCTTCGTCAAGGAGATATGTAATAATTACGAAATATTCTCTTGTTTGCACGCAATATTCTCTTGATCCCGCAAGCAGACCCCTTAATTTGGCTATAAAAAGGCACGGGTTTGGCATTTATTTGCACACCAACACTCCTCCTCCTCTCTCTCTACATCTCTCTTCCTCTACCTCTCTCTCCTCTTGTAACATACTTTTTGTCTTTCTTTCATTAGAAACTAGAATAAGGCATGCAAGGGGAGACAATAGAGAGGAAATCCTAATTATAAATAAAAAATAGATCCTTCTTATGCTATAAGCTATAAGAACAAGAAGGAAAAATGAAGGCACCTTGTGTTAAAATGAGGAGGCAAGGAAAGAGGGAATTAATGTTGCAAAGCAATCCTAATTAAAGATTCGATGTAAGTGATCTTTACACCCTCATATATGTGTTATTTGAATATGCTTATAAGAAATATCTGAGAAATATCTATGTGTTACATGTTCTGTGATTCATGATATGATGGTGCTATTATTTGAGTAAATTCACATGTTGTAATATATGATGATGTTGTTATTATCTAAAAAATACTCTAATGTCAAGTATTATTCATGATGAACCATAATGAGATACGCTATGCTATGTTATATAAATTATGTGATTCTGTTCATATTATGCATAGCAGTTGAAGCACAAGTGTGTTTTTCAGAAAATGAATTACATCTAGATCTTCACCATCAGTTTCAGAGCAGAATTATGTTCGGTATGTGCCACGTCACTTTTTAAGGTTGTGGGAGACTACTAAAGTAGTCTATAATCAAACCTTCAGAATCAATTACAGTTTGGTGAAGCACCTAGATGACCTACGATCAAACCTCATCTCATGTTATAACCGAACCAGTTATATTGAGCGTTCGAGGTAAGACAAGTCTACGATGTAACTCAGGCCCAAAACTCACATTTTTTAAAAGAAAAACTTACGTGTGTAAAGGTTTCTCACTGAATATTCTATATTCATGTTTTCCATGTTTTCAAAATTTTAGATATATGGAACTATGTGAATCGATCTATCGGGAAGCATCGGACACAAACGTCTACATGCCAGTATTATCAAGAGACCTATAGAGGATGACCGCCTCATCACTGTGATCCGTTGGCCATGACTAATAAAAATAATTGATAATAAAATAATAATCAAATTGATAAACTAACAGATGAGATGGAAGATCGGACATAGACATACATGCTTTTGGAAGTGTTGACAGAACGGAACCTATGCTGGACCATGGCTAAATATTAGACAGGGTCTGTGACATGGATTATTACAGACTTAAAATAATAAAGATTAAAATAATAACACCTAAACCCTTATAAGGAGGAGCAAGCAAGAGCAGCTTACGACCAAGACGTTACAGGTGGTATGAAAGCAGGTAACTCATGACTAGGTCATTACATTCACTTTCTAAATCTGAAAAATTCATCATGGCCATTGATTTTATCTCTAAATCTTAGCCATTCATATTCATTTTAGTTTTTAATTTTATTTATCTTTTTAAATTTATTACCAAATTATATATTCCCCTTTTTGTCTTTCACTTCCATTTTTATCTTTGGTTTCCTTTTTTATTGTTTATATAGATATGATTGATTTAGTTTATCATTATCACCACATTTTCTAATTTTTAACACCAATCACCAATTAGATTTTATTTTATCTAAAAATATCTTTCTTTTTTTATCCACATTTTCGTTCTCTTCCTCTACTAAATCTCATTTTATCTAAAAATATTTTCTACTCATTATCTTGAGGAGTTTTATTTTCGATCGATTTTCTTAATTTTTGGTTTTGATTTATCTCAAACTGTCATATTGGTTCTAGATTGGTTTCAATATTCGTCAATGTTTAAAATTTTTTACCTACCATCAAATCAGAAAAACTAACTGTTCAAGATCATCGGGCCGCTTTTAATTAAATAATTGAAAACAAAATTAATCTGTACCTAAAATAACGTTGAAATTTTATTCCTATTTTAAAAGCTATTGAAAATATGACTTTAAGCATAGAAAAGGAATCCCACATTGGTTATTTAGCTAAAAGAATAGAGAATGCATGCCTATATTAAGTTACTAAAGAAGGTCTTTACATAATAAGATATTAACATATGAGCCGTGAGTTTCCAAAAAAATCAAAATTTTAATTGATTATTAATTAAAAGAGTTTATTAATTAAAAAAGTTATTGTATACTGGTTAACTGTATGTTCTTTATCTCACACCGTCGGATAGTTTCTCTGATTGATTTCAGTATTCGTAAATAATAAAAAAACCAGAAAAGCTAACGGTTCAAAGTTATCGGACCGATTTTAATTAAATAAACTAATGTGGGAAAAGTTCGATTTCATAATTTTTTATCTTTACCATTTAAAATGGGGTTGAAATTTTATTTCTTTTTAAAAAGCCATAAAAAAATATGACTTTAACTATAGAAAGGGAATCTCACATTGGCTATTTACTGAAAAGAATTAAAAATATATGCTATAGAGAAGAGGCATAATAGAGCCTTAGCTCATAGGTCTTGAGCTTCTAAAAAGTTTAAAATTTTAATAGATTATTAATGAAAAAAAGTTTACTGTGAACTAATTTTTTTGTCCCATATTGTCATATTGTTTTTCTGAATGGTTCCAATATTTATATATTTTCTTCAATATTCTCCTTAAATTTTTTAGACAAACTTTTTATCTTCATTAATGAAAGATATTGTATTATGGATAGCATCTATATTATTTTTCGTTACACAGACGTAAACATATAAAAAGTGGATTCCACATTGGTTAATTAATAAAAAAATTGTTAATATATACCTATATTAAATTACTTAGATAAGTGTTATGCATAATATGGTCTTAACTTATTGGCTTTAAGTTTTCAGAAAGTTCAAAATTTAATGGAGCGTTATTGAAAAAAGTTTATTATAAAGCAATTAACCATATCTATCTTTATCCATTACCTTCAGATTGTTTTCCGAACTGATTCCAGTATTTGTATATGTTTAGAAAAGATCCAAAGTCAACGGACCGGTTTTTACTAAATAATTGAAATAAATTAATTTTTATTTAAAATAACGTGGAAAAAAGTTTGATTTCATAATTTTCTTTTATCTTTACTGTTGGAAAAAAGTTGAAATTTTATTTCTTTTTTAAAAGGCATTGATAATGTGATTTTAGGTATAGAAAATGAATCCCACATTGATAATTTAGTCAAAAGAATTGAGAATATATGCCTATATTAAACTACTTAGAGAAGGGTTATACTTAATAGGGCATTTGCTTATCGGCCCTGAGCTCTCAAAAAGTTTAAAATTTTAATAGATTATTAATGAAAAAATTTATTATTAACTAGTGAACCGTATTCGTCTTTATCTCATATCGTCGGATTGTATTTTAGATTGATTTCAGTATTCCCATATATTTTTTAATATTTTCCTTCACTTTTTTAGACAATTTTTTATCTTCATTAATGAAAGATATAGTATTATGTGTAACATCTATATTGTTTTTTGTTACACATACGTAAACTATCAAATATTATAATTTAAGGGTCATATAAGAGTCACTGAAAATATGACTCTGGGTATAGAAACGAAATCCCACATTGGTTAATTAGTAAAAGAATTGAGGATGTATACCTATATTAAATTACTTGGATAAGTGTTATGCAAAATAAGACTTTACTTATGTGTCTTGAGTTTTCAAAAAGTTCAAAACTTTAATGGATTGTTGTTGAAGAAAAGTTTATTGTGAATCAGTTAACTGTATCCGTTTTTATCCCACATTGTCAAATTATTTTCCATATTAATTTAATTATTCGTAAATGTTTAGAGAACCTTACCGGTCATCAAACTGAAAAAGGTATAATTGTTGACCGGTTTTAACTAAATAATTGAAATAAATTAATTTTTACCAAAAATAATGTGAAAAAAGAACATTAGATTTTATAGTTTTTATTCTTAACGTTTAAATATTGTTGAAATTTTACTTTTTTTTCTAAGAGCCATTGAAAATATGACCTTGGACATAGAGAGGCAATCACATGTTATTGAAAAGAATTGAGAATATATACTTATATTAAGCTACTTAGAGTAGTGGCTTAATGAGACACTTGCTTATGGGTCTTAAGCTTTCAAAAAAATTCAAAATTTTAATGAATCATTAATGCAAAAAAAAAAAAAAAAAATTTATTGTGAACAGGTGAATCTGAATCTCACACCTTCAGATTGTTTTTTGGATTAATTTCAGTATTCGGAAATTATTTTTAATGTTTTTCTTAGTTTGTTTGGACGATTTTTTATCTTTATTAATGAAAGATATCATATTATTGGTAGTACCTATATTGTTCTTCGTTATACACATGCAAACGATCAAATATTAGTTTTTAATGGTCATTGAAAATGATACTTTGTGTATAGGAAGGAAATCCCACATTCATTAATTAGTGAAAAGAATTAAATATTTATGCCTATAATAATGCCTTAGGTTATAGGTTTTGAGTTTTCAAAAAGTTCATAATTTTAATGGATTATTATTGAAAAAATTTATTGTGAACGGTATCCGTTTTTATCTTGCACTGTTAGATTATTTTTCAGATTGATTCTAATACTCACAATTTTTTTTTAATTTTTTACTTTAGTTTAATTAGACAATTTATTTTATCTTCATTATTGGGTAGCACATATATTATTTTTCTTTATAGACACATAAACAATAATATAACTTAAATCTTTTTTATATATTCATCTTTAATCCACTTGAATTGATTATATTATCTAGTATTATTATCCCGTACAAAGCATGAGTGAAATAACTAGTTTAAAAAAAAAATAAGAAAATCTAGTAACCAACCGTCGAAAACTCTAGGAAAAAATAATAAATAAATGGATTAAATATCGTGATTCATGGTTTGGTGGCATTTTGGGAGTTCTGTTTTAGCGCTCAGCGCCTATGTGGTGTGTAAAGACACGTAGAGGAAATCACTTGTGATATCTTCTGGCGTCAGACCTCTAGTGCTTTATCATTTCACAGCATCAATTGGGTGGTTCTAAGTTGTACAAATAAAGAGTATTTTTTTAATTGATCTAGGAGGCACGGCCGCATAAAAGTATTCACATTAATAGTGTTAACAAATTGTTAATGAAGTTTTTAGTTAATAACTTAAAAATGTACCTATATTAGTGGTGTTAATGAAGTTACTAAAGAAATATTTTTAACAACTCAGTAACTTTACTGTCAGAGTTGACAACAATCTTAACAATTCATATAATCTGATTACAAGATGCTCTTTCGTAAGAGATTTTACGAATATTGGGAACATCTAACCTCAACGAAGGATCTACATGGCATGAATGCATCCTGTTGCGGGCTTCTTGGCATATTTGCTTTGCACGGCTTTTGGATGTTGTGTTTCGTCTACCTGGTGTTGTGGGTGCGTGATGCTCTGTCTCCGTTTTATGGTTTATTGTGTAGCTTTATTTGTGTGTTTTTGCTTCTTGTATTGAGCGACGCAGATATACCTCCCCCTTTAGACCTTTGTACTATGTGTTTTTTATTTTTATTTATTTTTTGATATTACAAAAAGAATGGAGGGATAGAAAATCGAACCATTGATTAAGAGTTTAGACATTAACTAAAATGTCATTAAACTATATAAGCCTTAATCAAGTTAATGTAAGGATTAGCTACATAAGTTAGTTAATATATATATATATATATATATATAAGAGGAAATTAGATAAATAACCTATTTTAAGATAAGGGTCTCAATTATACCTCTAATATAAAACTATTTATAAATATACCCTTGTAAATTGTAAAATTACTCCTCTTATACCCTTTTTTATTATATATTATTTATAATAAAAATAATTATATCATTTTTTATTTTTAATAGTTATTTATTTATAAAATCCTATATACACACCTTTATATCCAAAACCTTCCTCTTATACCCTTTTTTATTATATATTATTTATAATAAAAATAATTATATCATTTTTTTTAATAGTTATTTATTTATAAAATCCTATATACACACCTATATATCCAAAAGCTTGATTATATAGATTTTCCATTCCTTCTCAATGCCAACCTCTTTACAGCCGCCACCTCCGTCCTCCATTTCCACTGTCTCCAGCCTCCATAGCTGCCACCACCACCACCACACTCTCTGGCCACCTCTGCCGCCATCCTTACACGTTACCGTCACCTTCTTGGCTGCGAATTACAGCAGCAGCAATACCACTACTGTTGTTTGTTGACTGCTACGAACATCTGATATGATGCGCGGCTGCCGCTACTGATCCGCAACATCATCATACCATGATACATTTTCTTTTTTTTTTTTTATAATTTATTTTTCTTTTGAATTTTTCATCTCGTTGCACAGCAATGAGATACCATGATGCAATTTCTTTTCTTTTCTTTTCTTTTTTAATTTCTTTTATTTGTTTTGTTTCCTTCTTACCATGATATATATATATATATATATATATATATATATTTTTTTTTTTTTGGGGGGGGGGGATTGTTTTGTTACCATGGATTTTTAATGGACGAATTTTAAATAGTACAATGTAGTTTTGGCATATTGTTATCATTTTCTGTTACCATGAAACTTCAATGGTAACAATGCATTTTTAGTTAGATTTTTAATATGGAGTTTTTGTGTTTGTTGGCATAAAGATTGAGACTGTCATTATATTTTTTTTTCTACTTACCATGTTCAAGTAGTTTTGCGATTCAATGCTTAACATGTTTTTTTGAATTTTTTTTTAAATTTCCTTGAATCCATATGTTATGTTTTTGGTATTTTTTGTTATTTTGTTAACAACTTTGGTTTTTTTCGCATTAACATAATATTTTTTTCGATTGTTATCGAGTTTTTTTATCTTTCTATTGGTCTATTGTTATTATTTGTTACCATGGATTTTCTATTGGTTTTTATTTGTTACTGTGTTATTTTTTTGTGTTCTTTTGTGAAGTTTTTTGTGTTTTTTTGGGGCAACGGTAACAATATTTTTTTTACAGCCACGGTAACAGTAATTAACATTGTTAACATTGTTTTTTTTTTTAAAACAATAGTAACAATATTAAACATTGTTAACATATATACAAACATTGTTAAAATATATACATACATATATATTTTTGTGATTTCCGGTGGTTGCTACTGTTTTTTTTATTGTCACATGATTTTTCTTTTCCTTTTTTTTTTTTTTTTAAACAAGATTTGGGTGTTCTCTGAGCACATTTTTTCCACGTTACCATTTGATATTTTTTTTTGGGGTTCTGTCACATTTTTCAATGGTGGCAACTTAGCAGCGGTAGCACCAATGGCAACGACAGTGACGTGGTGAACTACTTCTTATATTATTATCTAATAATCATTATAATAATATTAATAATAAAATAAAAATTGGAATTAATTAAAACTTGGTATGGGGTATTTTTACAATTGAGTGGAGTATTTTTACAAATAACTTCAAAAGCAATGTATTTTTTAAGACCTCTATCAATAAAAGTAGTATTTATCAAAAGAACCTGTAAAAAAAAAAATCATCCATTGCCAGTGTTTAAAAAAAAAAAAAAAAAAGCCTTAGTTAGTGTAGTCTACAGGCCCACCTCTTTAAAGGCGAGGGTGATGGGCTACGACCTTTTGGGTTATCAAGTTTAGTGGGCATGGCATTGTTGACTTATTTCTTTGGACCCAAAATTGCTAGCCTTTAAATTTTTTCTTTTTTCTTTTTAAATTGAGAGAATTATTGGAGTTGAATAAGAGAGATTTGTTTATATAGTATTAGCCCTATGTAATATATGTGAACGTGATTTATTTGATCAAATTTAAATTTGAAATAGAATGAGAATAAATTTGATGGTTAAAATGGGCAAATCATCATCCATGACCTGTGTCCTTGGCGTAATCCATTTTACTTACATCATTACTCATTAATTTTTGAGAATACTACATGTTACAGTTCTATTCGCATGGTCGCTCTACAACAGAGACCCATTTTTATAGGGTACCATCGAGGTGAACCTAATGGGCTTCAAAGGCTATAGAACATTCTAGTCGTATTAGAAGGGTCGTTCATTAGTAGATCATTGCATCACTTGTCTGGGAAAAAAAGGCTAAAGAAGTCATATGACTAGAGGTCTTTTTGTATAAGTTATTTTTCTCTTTCTGTTTGTACAATCGCCTCGCAAGAACTGGTAGGAACCTTTTGATTTCTTTATTTAGTACTCACTTTTGAGTGAGAATGGCGTTATGTTTTGATTCTTTTTCCAAATAGTTAAATTTGTTCGGACGTTGTTGCATAGCTATTGTTTTCCAAGCATAACTTGTTTGAGAGCAACTTAAGCTTAGTGAACTGAACCCCATAATGTAGCAATTTTGCCGAGCATAATTTTCGTAAGAGTGACTTGAGCAGAGCTTTTGTTTAAGAACGACCTTAGCAGAGCGCCCGTGTCTTGGTGAGCTAAGTTTGAGCGAGTGCAACTTGGGAATGACTTGAGCATGGACGTAAGTCAGCTAAGAACGATCTGAGTACAATCGGCGGTACGACTTAGACTAGCTAAAAGATGGTCGTAGAATAGCTTGAAGAGTGACCTGAGTACCGCAACTATTGGCAGGTGTAGGTCAAGACGAACAACCTGAGAACCACATTAAGAGTAGACATAGGTCTTTGGAATGTGCTTAAGTAATGAGCTTCCTCAGAATGTGCTTAACCCACAAACATGCAAACACCAAGAACCTTGCTTTTGGCTCCAACTGCATAATAATATGACTATGTATGTATGATGATATGGAAAATGTTTTTTGAATGTTGTGTTGAACAACACTACTTCCTTTGCACATTAATGACGATGAACGACCTTAAGCTAACTTTTAGCCTTTCGCGCCTTAAGCATGTTGATGTAATGAAGATTAACAGCTTAGGCTTTTTTTTTATTGAGCAACCATGGTGCTGAGTAAACCCGCGTTAAGGAGTTGTTGCCAAAGAGGTGCCACTAGCGACTCTAGCTCTCTAGTGCATGTACCTGAGGCCTAGCGACCTTGGTTCGTTGGCGCACGTGCTTGAGGCCGAGCGACCTTGGTCTGCATGAGTGTGTACTTGACGCCGTGCAACCTTGGTTTGCTGTGCTGGACTTCAAAAATTCCTTGGAATACAAAAAAGACCTTGCAGCACCATGCCTTTCAGGCCCTTACGGAGGCCTATAGAAAGGTAAAAGGCTGGTTACAAGCAAACTACCTTGAAGTAAGGATGAACGGTTTTGAGCCTTTCACCAAGGTTAACAATGCATAATAGGGAAAAGTCTATGGGGCATGGAAGTGAACTCCCTCGTGGTCAAAATGCACGATGATGTTGACGCTTTGAGGCTTCTTATTTTCTTTAAGTTATATTTATCACTGGCTTGATCTTGTAAAAGCCTTTCTTAGGCTTATGTCTTTTGCTTTCTTTAAGTTATATTTGTTATAAAGATGATTCGATGATAAGATCATTTTCTTTGTTTCACTTTTAACAAATATGATTAAGTATATAGGTGTAGTTTGCACGGTCAAGGTATCGCACTGAGGAGCGATTGTAAATCGAGTGCAAAGAGTGATTTTTGGCCTTTGGCTTAGGGGAAGAGTGACCCATGTTACCCTTTTAAGAGGTACCCGTGGGTCGAGCGAAAAGGGTAATCTGAGCATCAAAGCCTTAGACGGGTATAGGTTTAGTGGAGTGAGAAGGTACCTGAGAAACGCATTAGATGTGGAAACAGACCATTGGAATGAATGACTTGGGAACCACTTTGATAAAGAGTGGGTCTGACTAAAGGTACCTGAGAGACGCATTAGGAGTTGGTCTGACTAAGAGGATACTTGAGAGACACATTAGGCGTAGGTCGGACTGAAGGTACCTGAGAAAATCATTTGATGTGGAAATAGGCTCTTTGGAATGAATGACATGGGAACCACTTTGAAAAAGAGTAGGTCTGACTAAAGGTACTTGAAAGATGCATTAGGCATATGATTAACTAAGGATACCTGAGAGACGCATTAGGTGTAGGTCAGTTAAGGGGACAATTTGGGAACCACTTCGAGAGTATAAGAGGTCGTTGAAAGAGTGGACCTGGGCTTCACGGCTTTAGAGGGGCATAGGTTTGATTAATTAGATGACCTGGGAACCATTTTGAAAGTGGACGTAGGCCGCTGAAATGGGATACATGGGTACCACGACTATAGACAAGCGTAGGTCTAATTAAGTGAATGACCTTGGAACGACTTTGAAAGTAGATGTAGGCCGTTGAAAGAGGGACCATAGGCACCTTGACTATAGGCGTAGGTCGATATAAAGAGCAACCTAGGCACTATCGCTATAGGCAAACGTAGGTCTGATTAAGTGGACATAGGCCGTTGAAAGGGCGGACTTGGGCACTGCGGCTATAGGCGAGTGTAGCTCTGATTAAGTGGATGACCGGGGAACTACTTTAAGAGTGGACGTAGGCCATAAAGAGTGATCTGAGGACCAAATCAATGGCCGTAGATCGTGCCATAGATCGTACAAAAAGTGGGAAAATTTTGAGAACATCAACATAGGGCAGACGCCTATATAGCAAATAAACCACTTTCCAAGACACAACTTGAGTCACATAACCAATTGCCAAAAACCACAGAGCAGGGTCTAAGACTATATTTTAAATTCTTGGAAATTCAATTAGAAGCAAGAATCAAAGACCATGGAAGTTTATATAGCTACTTCTAATATTCTAGAGGCTGAATACTTTCACATGAGATAGCCATGGTTCTGGAATAGAGAAGCCCCTCAGTTAAAAAGCAAGGGTTTCAGATATTATACCCAGATGGAGACGTAACTTGTGAGCACGTGATAACATATCAGCGTAGAATCACAACTCTCTAATATCTAGAGGCTCCTAGCTAGTAGTACTGATCAAGAAAGATCATGATAGAAATAAGAGCTTTTTCGATGGGCATGAAAGATAGAATAGCCCATAAATGCATAAGAATGTTTCATCACAAAGTTCTTCCAAAATTCTCGCTTTCCCAGCAGATAGATATGTTACATTCAGCTCTAGGTCAAATACGAAAGCCAAAGATCAATTATCTCGGTATAATTATACATCCTGCGGCATTTTAAGTCCTGAAAAAGTGACTTTTGTATGATGATCTAGCTTTGCATTAACTCCAACTTGACATAACAAATGCCACAAAATTTTGTCCGTTTGTTCCGATTGTGTTCTCCAAGCCTGCATAATATGAAAGCTTATAAACAAGTTACTATTTTTCTCAAGGATATCACTGTTCTAAGAAACATTCATTGCGATCAATCTATATTTCATATCTTCTTATGTGGAAGTTTATTTGCTAAAATAACAAAGAGCAAAGGAAAAAAGATAGATAAATATATAACTACTGGGGAGAAGTGGCTGTCTACATGGTTAAAAAATATATAACTAATGGGGAGAAGTGGTTGTCTACATGGTTAACATTTAACAATTTCAAAAGAATGCATATTTCTTCAAGAGAGACCAACAAGAGATGGATGATCACCTAATTGGACATATTACGTTATACATTTATTAAGCATCCACGCTTGTATGCACCTCTAGATTAACTCAAGAACCACCCAAGTAATATATATGGCTAGGAAGTATAGTCACATGGATGATCTTTGCTGAACGGTTGCCTTAGTAAGGGGACAACAACTAGACCTTGCGCCTGTGCCTCATTGCATTAGTAGGATCAACTAAAGCTCACCGATTGTCCTTCCTTATGTTAAGTGTGGTACCATCTGTAACACCCCGTAAAATTTTAAGGATAGTTGTCATTCAATTGAAGGATTTCAAGACTGTCAAGAATTGTGATGGTATTAGATGGCCAGATTATCGCCTATACGATTAATGCTTGGAGAATGAATTGAAATTAGAATCTGGTTATTGAGAATGTATTGATAATATAAACGTTATTTGAACAATGAAGCATTTAAAATGCCACAAGTGTTCTTGAATTTTAGAAAATTAAAAGATTGTTATTCAATTGACGATAGAGAAAGAATTCCTTCCTCAAGTGACATAAACTAAAGTACCGTGACTTAATTGAAAGATAATGAAAAGGAGAAGGACTTCGCAAATAAATTTCCGCCAAGTGTGCGTACCATATTGCGCCACGTGTCACAAGGTTATTGGCGGAACTCAAATTTTATTAAAACTAACTCAATTCCGACTAATATATATATAACCCAAGCCCTAATCTTTTCCCCCAACACTCAAACAATTCCCTTTCTCTCCCAAGTCCCGAAATTCGTCCAAAGCCTTGGGAGGAAGGAGAAAACCAATAAAAGATCATCAAAACACTTATTTACCCTTTGAAAATGGTCTCTTACCATATATGGAAGGATTATAGCTTGAAAAATAGCTTTAATCAAGGT
>CAVNYN010205099.1:28803-47100 GCA_963692815.1 Nyctanthes arbor-tristis | reverse complement strand
GCAAGGTCTATCGATATAAGACCGGCACTACACCCCATTCCACCAAGATTGTAGCTCAGGATATCAGTCCTAAGTTTGTAGTGATTGACAATCATGGAGGATAGAGATGGGGTTGGATTGAATAAACTGCAGTTCAAAATAAGTATTCCAATGTCCTCTGTTTTGATCCCTGTTTTGCTGCAGAGCTCTTCGATCTCTCCAAACATGACAGCCTCGGCCTCCAGCCGAGCTTCTTTCAGGGACAGATTGGGGGGTGTGGATGTGATCCCCCTCGGAAAATACGTCTCATCGCCGAGGCCAGACCTGTTTGATATTTTCTTTTGGAACTGAATTGATTCTGCTCCAAATGCACCATTCTCCTCTGTCATGTTCAAGAATGATTGGATGGACATTTTTCGCTCATCTTCCGGCTTGTAACATGCAAAATCGACCAAGTAGACCGGTCTTGGTCGTTTGGCCCAGTAGAGGCCTAACAAAAACATCAACACGGTCGAACCAATTAGAACGGTGGCTGTGTCGAAAACGATAGTTGGATTAGTCCATACATCAGAGAAGAGTCTGAATGTTAGACCACTGAGTTGTACTACAGTAGCTATGGACAAGGGAAAAACAACAAGGAACATAAGGAGAGTTGCAGGATTGCATGAATAACCATAGCCTAATTTGACATATTTGAGCTTGACAGACTGCAAAAAATCAGGCAATTTTCGACGGATTTTTATGACCATAGACGACGAATCTGTAAATGCCACCTCGGCCGTTAGTCTCTCCTCTTCCATTTCTATGCTCTTCATGATGTGTCTCTCCCCTCTCTCTCAACCGATAGTGTTTGTTGGACTTCTTAAAAGAAAAAAAAAATAATAATAATAATAAGCTGTATTTTTCAGAAGAGTATCAGATAAGCTGAACTAATTAACCAAAGCTTCAGTTCCAAGTAAAAACAACTAGACCTAGAGGGATCTTTTGATCAATAATCTTCACACTAACGCTTACAAACAATTAGTTGCGATTGGAGGAGAAAATGAAAGAAGCAAAAGAAGAGTACAAGAAATCTACAGAAGAAGTCTGAATTTAATGGTGCAAGTCTTTGAAAAAGGATACACAGATAGCTCAACTACCAAAGATCAAAGGGTTTAAAGAAATCTCAAGACTTTACAATTCTAATATTCACTAACCCAATTATTGGTTAACAAAAAGTGGGGTCATTGAGCAAGTGGCCATGTGAGAGAGTACAAAAAAGACTTGTTTTCCTTGCCTTTAAATGCTAGTATAATTTTTCTAATACGTAGAGCAAAACCCCAATTTACAAATGGCACATACGTGGTCCAGCTACTACACGTAGTCAGCTACACAAGCACAAGAATGTGTTTTGACATTTTAAGTTTGCGTATGGGAAATAAATTGGAGAGGATTGTTTAGGGTTGTTAGGTAGCGGTGGCTGCCCAATCAAGAAACGAAATTAATGGCATGCTGGGTCAAACAAGGCAGGTGCCGACCCATTATTATTATTATTATTTTTTTCCAGTGGAGGTATATACTGCCTGTAAGTTTTTATGATTTACTCAACAACTGCAGAAGAATTTTGGGTTTTGTTTGTCTGGAGAATTTCTTGGATTGGCAACTCTGATTATGGGAACCAGAAAAATAGTTCTTCTGTTATCTGCATGCAGAAATTATAGTACAGCAAAAAGAATCATGGAAAAACAGAGCTGATTCTGTAGTAAACTATAAAATCTTAACCACTACTATTTATTATTGAATTTTTTTTGGGGGGTCCCCTCATTGTCAAGCTGCAGTTGTGTTTGAATACAAGAGAACCGTTTATTCCGTATGAATCGATCTTACTTTATTTCAACTTCTTTTCTCAAAAGAAATATATGACCGATTTGGGATTAATGTACGTCTAAAGAGATTAAATAAAATGACCAAACCACTTATTCGTCAATAGTGTCGAATTTCTAGTGTTGACGTTAGGGTGGTAAATCTAAACCGCCAAATCACGGAACCAAAATCAAATTGCAATCTCGAAACTGTTGGTTTGGGTACACGTGGATTTGTCAACAATCTGGTTTGAATCCAAACTGAACCGCTTTGAAATGATTTGATTTATGTTTTAACTTTGCAAAATCATTTGAAACCGATAACACGCCAAATTTTGAAAAAAAAAATAAAAATAAAAAATTGTGCTTACTCTATTTGTCTATTATCATCTATTCAATTTATAATAAATCTTGTTAAATATAGGCACATTTCATTTCCCTATTGAAATGGTTAGGATTGGTTTGCTTTGAAATTTTTTTCAAACGACTTTAAATTGTTTGGTTTGATATTTGATTAGAAACTGCCAAACAGAAGTGCTTACACCCTGATTGACATGACATATTCCCCAACAATATAGAAATTACCTTTCTTGGCAAGTCGATCCAAGGTATTAATTCCCAATTGCATCCAAACTAGTACAGTATTTTTTTAAGATATAGAGCTGGAAAGGCAAATATACACACGTACACTAGCTGCATCTGTATATTAATATACATCTTTATCCATACAATTGTCTATATACCGATTTTTAGCATTTAAGAGCAATTAACTCCCAACTTCTACTTGAGAGCAAATAACTCCCAACTTCCATCAGTTTTGCAATTCTTGGACAGGCCAAAATGATTGGTCCAACGACGGCGGCCGTGTACTAATGTTTTGAAAAGCTCGATTAAGCATTAAAAACCAAGAAACATCCCCTTAAACATTCCAGCAAAAACAAAGCTTGTTTAAGCAGGAAAAAGCACGAAACATTTCCCCAACATTTCCTCGTGCTTTATGCATTTTAGAACCTAGGTGTTTATGAAATTATATGAGATATCATTTTTCTTGTCATGTTTCAGTGTATATCTGGCTTTTATAAGCTGTGTCCAAGTGTCGAGTGTTGTAGAGAATACAATTCAATAAAACTTTCTCAAGATGTGATACAAGTTTTGCATTTAATGTAAGTACAGATACATACAACTAAAAGAACAAGACAACTCTCTGTTTTTATGGTCCACTTCCCCCGTTCACATTCTGGTGAAGAATTGTGTTTGATTAACCCACTTTAATTATAAGCCAGTTGCATATTTGGTCACACGTCTTTTTTCTGATCTAATTTCATTATTTAACATGTGTGGTGTTTCTTCTTAGCCATTCCGGACCGTCAGTGTCCAGTAATCGAGCCAGTGAATCTGTGGCTCAAGAACTCTGTTCAACTTTTCAATAGATTATCTGTCACATTAAAATCTTTTCGATGATCACTGCATAACAATCTATTAATAGATGATGATATATACAATAACATCTTCCAGATAAGTTTAAGGACCACCTCAAGATAAATTGAAGCCAGAGCAGTGAAACATGAAAGCACCTCGAATTAATATCTCATATGTCAAGAACTAGAAGAATATATATTCCCATCTCATGTGCTTTTGATATAAATAGCAAACATTATTCAACTAATGCCTGTTTTACATGCGCCAACGACGCCAATGGCAGCACCATGCACTTGTATAATTCTTGCGGAAAAAATATGCAACTAGCTTGACAAATTGGGGAAATCAATCAATTGCATAGAGAAGTTGCTATGATCTGAAAGAAAGAAAAAATTGAAAAAGGTCAAGATAATATCCATATGTACCCGGACATGTGAGAGCATGAATAAGGGATAAAAAGGTCTTCACCTTGTTTCTTCTGCATTTAATTCGGAGGTCCACACAACATCTTTCAGTCCTGATGAGAAGTTCTTGTAGAACTGCCGGGGGATTAGGAATTTCAAGTCAAGTTTAGTTGGCTGGTGCCGAAATAAATATACTGAAAGGCGTTTAAAAGTTAGGCATTGACATGCCTTCTGAAACTCTAGTGTATCCCCGCCAGTTTTACGTAGCTCCACCATGTGCACGGATGGGGCCACCTCAAAAACCTGAATAAAAATTGGCCCAAGTGACCAAGTATCTATTTGAAAAATAAATGCTCATTGAAAGATGCTAAAATAAGGAGCCAGATTAGTGCATAAAAGTTTTTACTCTTTGAATTTGAAAATACTTCTCATCATACATGGATTTTCCTTAAGAGTATATTAGAGATTCTCTGAGGCCTATTTAGTCGGATCATAAAACAGGTCTGGCAAAGAATGGAGTTTCCCGGGGGGGGGGGAGGGGGGGCAAGGTTGTTTTGGTTGCTGCCTCCTTTTCCTGAAAAGCATTAAGCATGTTTTCCATGCCATTTATAGACCACAAACCCATCTCCCACCAAATATAACTCCCAATATGATGCTTTTTCATCAAAACTTTCTTCTACTGAGAGATACCTTAATGTCCAGCTGCACATACAAGATTACGAGAATAAATTTTCTTTGTCAAAATCAATTTAATACCTCTGTAGCTACAGCAAGATGACCTTTTCTTCCTGTCTTGTCACCTTGTAACTTCATCTGTAATAATTGTAAGCTAGAAATTGTCACATAATTCAAGAAAGTATCCATCTGATACTGCATCAACATAAAGAAAGTATCCTTCGTACCTTATAGTTTCTTTTATGAACATTAAAACCCAAAGGTTTGACAGTTTCCTCCATTTTGGACATAATTTCATTTGCAGGACACTTGGAAGTAAAACGAGTTTCTCTCTTCACCAGTCCCTGTACTTATTAATCCAAGAGAACATGGAGTATTAGGTACCTGTATGATTTTAGTTATTAATTTATATATATATATATATATATAAATTAAAAAAGGATAAAGTGCAGCTGAATATATCTTGATAACTAGAATTAACATGAGTGTGTTTGGGAATGACGAAAGTAGATTTTCCGCTAAGCGGCTAACATAGTAAGAGTGGAGATTTCCTGGGGCACACAGTGAATTTAATGCGAGCCTCAATTGGGGTAATTATAACCCCCAGGTTTTTTAAGCTATGACAAATATGCTATTAGAGATCAATCAGGATCACAAGTAGCACAAGTCTACGAGAATTAGAGCATGTGCTGTAGGAAGAAATTTTCAAATCTGCGGCAAAAGAAAGTGATACTCTAGGATAATAATCTAGAGCATATAGAATTCTTGACTTCAAAACTTCTTATTCTGTATCTTTTCATTTTCCAAAGCATCCATCAACAAGCACAGCAAAAGGAGAAAGAAAAGACAACTTTAACGGACATACCATCTGCTTGCCAAACAGATTTTCAAGACTGAATCCCTGAGACTTTGAGATAAGCTCAAAGGCATTCATTGAGACTGGTTTCTCTTTCCGTTCTGTAACAAGGTGTCCCTGCCAAAGAAAATGTGTCACAATTGTGTACTTGTACTCAATTTTTGGTGACTAACTAGACGGTTGGCATAGCTCTAACTTCTAAAACAAGAATACCAATGACTTATATTTCTCAAAATCAGATTGCAAGTAACAGAGGAAGCAATTTGGTGTATAATGGTGTAATCAGGCAATGTGTGGAAAGTCAGAAGCCCATTTAGATTAATTTGATTAAAAGATCCAGATGAGGTTTGGTAAGAAATCCTGTGTGAATTAATAGCTTACCTCGGAATCATTGAAGGCAGCATCTACATCATCAAGACTTACATCCTCTTCCTGTCCAAAACACGGGGGTATATAATCTTTCTTGAACCAATCATTTTCTAGAATTTCAGGTATTTTTATCCGCTGCAGTAAAGATGCAATTAAACCTGCAATGTTAAGAAGATCTCTTCGAACATGTACATAAGAATAGTTCAGAAAGGAGAACGGGAAAAGATTTGTTCAGAAAAGAGAACGGAGAAAAATTATGAACAAAACGTAGTTAAAAAAAAAAAAAACAGAATTGTTTGGAAAGTTGGGCAAGAATTTGGGACTGGCAAAGGTCTATATAATGAAACAGCCAAAATGCAGTTTAACAACTCACAGTCAATGGATTAGGGTCAAGAATGCGCTTAATTAGCTTCCTTGAACTGGATGAAAACCATGATGGAAGGCAGAAATCAGCCTTGTAAATCTGGTACATCAATTATTCAAATAACATATCAATGCCGAACCTCGGATGTCAAAACTGAAGGTGATCTCATGAAACTTACTTTCTGATACAAAGCTGCAAGATTTGGCTCATCAAAAGGCAAGTATCCAGCCATCAGAACAAAGAGAATGACCCCACAGGACCATACATCAGCTGACGTACCGTCATAGCCTTTATCAGTGACCACCTGATGGAAAATATATCTCAAAAGGTAGAAACTAATAAGAAAATTTGGATGTTTCCCCTTATCAAATTTCCATTAAAAAAAAAAGTACCTCTGGTGCAACATAATTTGGAGTACCACATGCTGTATGGAGCAGCCCATCCTTCTGCATCAATAAATGAATTATTACTTCTTCCTTCGTCAGTGATTTTTAGGACTCTAGTGCACAGAAAAGGCAAATTTATGCAAATTATTCCAGGATAATTTACAATGATCAATATGACAAAAAGGAAATTTGTCTGAAATACACATTAGCTGCATTAAAACTTTGAGAGCACTAACAAAAAAAAGTAGTTTCCTTTCAGAAGTGTGAAGGACTCAAAGATCGGTTTTACTCTAAACCATGTAAAGTTTTATTTCGTTCGAGCTTTTGCACGGAAATAGCCTTCTTTCGTTACATTAGTCGGATTACTCACATCCTTTCTCTTTCTACTGAGTACTTGTATATTTAGGGATGGTCAAATTCTTGATATCCAAACTGTCCATGTACATAATTTATTAATTTTAATGACTTGAATCAAATTCCTTACCCGCACTTGTTTGGAAATTGCACTTAACCCAAAATCTGAAACTTTAAGAACACCGTACGAGTCCAGCAATAGATTCTCCGGCTGCACCATTTAGAGTTTGAGACAGACAGTATAGGTAGTTGAACAAGGTAAGCATAAGCAAATGTAATGCCCTGGTATTCCAGGCACTACATAGGCCACTTGTGTTCATACATTTTGAAAGTTTCAGAATTATATTTCTGTAGCATATACATGGTATTGTATGCTTATGGGATATTCAAATGATTGGATGAACATAGATTTCTTTGACTAGAATGCCGATGTGATCATGCCACAACTCTCCTTGTGATGGCATCACTTTATCCTCAGGTTGGCTTGATAGCATACAAGGACTACTATAAGAAATTTGTAAGTCTGATGTTACCACAAATGATATAGCATGGCATAAGAATGCTTAGAATGGCTGTTTAGTGGTGAAGGACATAACTGCAGTGGAAGTTGCATCGCCTGTCAATTATGTGATAATTCATGTTGATATAGAATCATGTGGTGGTCAGATGATTATAATTTGACCAGCTATGATGAGTTTTAAGTGTTAAGGTAACTGAAAGGCAGATAGCTACCCAGGGTTACCATCTAATAGCTTGTCTGGGATATATTTTTGAATTACAAATAATTAGAAATAAGGGATAGATAAGTGGATAGTAGCTGTGGGTCTGCAAAATATTTGGATAAAAAGGTTAGATTATTGTTATTGCCAAAGAAGCTTTAAGAATTCTTGTGTTCATCATTTCGATTTGAATTTTCAAAAACTGAGTTTTTAACAGAATCAGACATATCCATGGTGAAGATAATGTTAAGAAGTTTACAAGAGATTGCAGCAGAATAACCGGGGATAAGTTCTGGTGTTGGTCATAACAGTGTCAAGAATGCAGGACTAAGAACATTTGCTTTTGATAAAATGTATTGTTTAAAAGATAAAGCATAGGTTTCAGAGGACCTTCAGATCCCTGTGGTATACACCTCTACTGTGGCAGTAATCCACAGCATTAATGAGCTGTTGAAAATATCTCCTTGCTATTTCTTCTTTAAGTTTTCCATATTTAGCCTAGAATCAGAAGAGCAAAGACAAGCTTTTGGTGAATTGAAAAATTTATATGGCGCCAGACATTAGTATAAAATAAAAAGCACGCATTATTTAAAAGTGCAAGCATAAGGAGGTGGAGATTTACATCCATCCAACAGTCTGTGATGCCGAAACAAAGTCAATTTGGAAAATTCAATTAACAAAAACTTACTATCTTGTCAAAGAGTTCACCTCCATCAACGTATTCAAGAACAATATAGATCTTTGTTTTGCTTGCCATAACCTATAATTAGAGCACGAAAGAGTACGTAAAATTTGTACCATATGAGGCAACAAAAGCGAAGTACAGAAAAATTTAAATTTTCTACTTATTTATCTTGTCATAAGCTAATATAAATATTGAAATCAAGGAAAAGACAAATTTACACTTTGCGGGCATGTAAAACTAACAAAGAAGTGACTGTATGTGAAACTTCGACTATCTAATATCCATTAAGGCGTCAGGGGAAGCCGCATGATATATAGAATTGCGAAGATGACTGCTAAAACGTAATAAGAGGAGAATGAAACCAGTGAACCTGAGGACTTCTAGGCCAAAGTAGGATCTCATTTGTTATTTCTAACAAAATTTTTGACTTATCCCAGGAGCAGAAGCTTAGAGAACATGAATTTCCGGGGGAAAGAACAGACATAACCTTTTCTGTGCACAATCACCATTCAAGGTATAGTAGGGGGTTTAAAGAAACTGACTTTGAGTTAGCTTTACAATATTGACATTCTCTACAGAGAACCGGCTGCCACAATCCCCATGCTTTGGGAAGGCATGTTTTGACATAATTAATTTCAAGTTATTAAGAGTAGTTGAAGGAAAATAAATTGCACTGTACCTCAAATAAATTTAGAACATTGGGATGTTTGATCATCTTCATCGTGGATATCTCCCTTTTTATCTGCAACCAAACAGAAAATACACCATTTTTTATTCCTCCCTCTTTCCCCTATAACAAAGATTCAATTTTTAATTCACAGGACCCACCAATTTTTCAACAGGAGAGTATTCCAGTAATCCAGTTACATAATCGGATCATAACATATAAAAATCTTGTTTTTTATTATGATTAAATTAAACAATCATAACATATTTATTAACAACCATGCAAATGTACGCGTACATGTTCCACCATCTTGTGTTGGAGAACATGGTCGCGATCGATGATTTTGATTGCCACAGAGTCCCCCGTTTCAGTGTTCCTGGCAAATTTCACCTTGGCGAAGCTGCCTTCTCCCAGCGTCCGCCCCAGCTCGTACTTCCCAACCCGCGTCCTGGTTCTGGGCTCGGACCTACTCATTCTCTCCTTCTACAGAAGGAATCAAAAGCACCCCAACGTCTGCAATTAATAAAAATCTCCGAAGAGTAAGATCAACAAGACTAATGAAAAAACCTGCATTTATCAATCTTTTAACAGCAAAAATAATTGAGAAAGGATGAAGATCAAGACGAAGAGGACACGTGATGTAGGGTCCGCGTATCGACGCGGTTTCTTCACCCTCGTTTATCCCATCCTATTCAACCTGCGTAAATCTTTTATGTATCATCTATCATTCGTAGTTTCGTACAGCATTATCTTGTCAACTCTTGCATTGTGATATTTTGTACAGGAATTATGCTATATATGTAAGTTGTTAAAAAAGTTATAGGGAGAATAATGCGCGTAGAATGGTACAATAGATATATCTGTCTAGTTCAAAAATTTCAACCCCTTTTTATTTCTTCTTGTCTAGTCTCAGTTCGTCTATGGTGTTCTAAAAACACTATTTATGATGTCCAAATAGGTATGTAGTAGTCTCTTATTGGATACATTGAGGGCCCAACCCTCAATACATCCAATAGAATGTTGCCACTACACCCTTTAGACACCATAAAATGGTGTCCTTAGGACACCATAGAATATCCCATCGCACTATCCCTTCATATTCTCAATTATTTGTTTTTATGTGATGGTCTTGAAAAATTCTAGAGAGTTATGAAATTTCGGCATAAATAGTTGATATTATAGATGTAGCATGATTTCATTTGATGATGAAAAAAATATCTATGTGATTATCACTTTATAAAATTGTGACAAATGAGCATGTCACTTATTTATGTCCTTTTTTCTATGTCTCCCGAGAATTGCTCAATCGTCTTTTTTTTGTTTTGTTCTGTCTCGTTTAATCTCGATCTTTTTATTACTTTCTTCGTTCCAAAAAGATATTCTCTTATTCTTTTTTTTATCCGTCTCAAATTATATTCTTCTTTTCTTATTTAACTTTTTAGTTTTCTAAAATACTCATATTTATTATGTAATGTAATCAATAATAAAAAAGATCTATAGTGAAATATTAAATAAATCAAAAGGTATATTATGAAATATATTCTTAAATAGTAAATTTTCAACAATATTAATTAAATTTTCTTAATCTATATGAAAAATAGAAAGTAAATATCTTTGTGAGACGGAGAGAGTATTATGTAATCAATTAAATGTAGTAGAATACGCTATTGAAATCACATCTTATTATTTTTGCTCAACAAAACGAGATATTTAACAAATTTAAATTATAATTTTATCTACTATTAATTTGATAACCACTTAAATACAAATACACATTTCAAATATTTATTAAATTTTTGTCACACACTATCATAATTATAGTTTTCTTTCTTATAATTTGAACTTATGATAACAATAAACACCGTGGCCACTACGGCGAGTTGTCAGAGCATTCAATCCATTAAAGATTTTAAAAAATCCATTTATTTCACAAATCTCTGTTCTTTGACTGTGTGGTCATTGCTTTCCATGAAAAGTCACATGTCAAGCCAAGATGTTATCCTCCATTCATTCCACTCCTATAATATTCATTTAAAAGAATTGGTGCAAAATAGTCCTACAAATGTTTTGTATCATTATGTAATTTTGATCTCCTACCGGTCTGTCTTCAGACTCACACGTAGCACAAAAGACTTGTGCCATATGTAAGAACCTACCAGTGGATTGACACAAGAACATGACTGTTTTGTTATGGCGCCAAATAAATAATGTAATATAATATCATTCCTTAATGTGATTTAAGAAGGATATAATCAGAATGTGTGCCATATAGATACGTAAACATAATAACTAACATGCGTGTAGACAAAATAAAATTTTTGATGTGTCATTAAACTTATAGAAATGTTATCTCAGTTGTCACCCTATCAACATTCAGTTAAAAAAATAAGATGAAATTGTAAAAAATGATCACTTTTAATATGACAATTTCAAAAGTGACAACTTTCTAAACCTATGCAAAAATATCTATTTTCCTATTTTTTAGACAAAATTGCCCATAACAAAAATTTTAATACCAATTAAATTTATTATTATTGGGAAAATGAGAGGTTAATCGATTCTCCAACTAGGTCTAACCATTGTCGTTCTTCTATGCCCTTTCTCCTCACCGCTCGCCAGATAATTCTAAATCAAAGATGACATCCTTGCTCGGGATGTTTCAAAGGCTCTTCCATAATAAAACACAATTTTTTAGGGAAACAGATAGGGCTCTGAATTTGGAATCAGACCTCCAATCACATAATGCCAACTCATCTGACTCCAAATTCGGAGCCCTATATGTTTCAATAGCCAAACTCATCTCTTCTTCAACAGGAAAGTAGTCTAGTAATCTAGTTACGTAATCAGAGTATAACATATATAAATCTTGTTCTAAAAAAAAACTATTATGATTAAATTAAACAATCATAGATAAATTATTAACAACCATGCAATTGTAAGCATACATGTTCCACCATTTTGTGTTGAAGAACATGGTCGCGATCGATGATTTTGATGGCCACAGAGTCCTCCGTTTCTGAGCAAATTTCGCCTTGGCGAAGCTGCCTTCTCTCAGCATTCGCCCCAGCTCGTAATTCCCAACCCGTGTCTTGGTTCTGAGCTCGGACCTACTCATTCTCACCTTCTAGCTACATGAGAAATCAAAAGAACCGAATGCCTGTAATTAATAAAAATCTCTGAAGAGTGAGATCAACAAGACAAATGAAAAACCTGCATTTGTTAATCTTTTAACGCCAAAAATATTTGAGAAATGATGAAGATGAAGATGAAACGTGATATAGGATCCACGTATCGACGCGGTTTCTTCACCCTCACTTAGAGCATCCACATTGGTGTTACTAGATTTAACAGCCTGTATAACTATCATCTTCAACATGTAGTTCTGATCCAACACCATATAGTATGGCTCTATTTATACCATATCCTATTCAACCTATATACATCTTTATTTACTATAATTCTTACTAGGTTTTCACTCGTGCGTTGCACGGGTAATACCAAACATCTCTAACATTTCAAGTATTAATAGATCAGGTCTCCAACCTTTATTTCTCATTCTGTAGGTCCTCAACCTTTTAAGAAATCTCCGTCCAAGTCCCTAGTAACGGAAGTCGTCAATTTCCTCTGTTAAATTGAGGGGTGTTTTTCTTAAAATATAAGAAAATAAATACTTTAATTTTTAAAGAAAAAAAGAAGATGCCTTTTGGTTGCCGGAGACTGCCATTTCCGACAGCCCAATGAGGGGGCTTGGGCCGCCAGAAATTTTGTAGATCTATCTTCACTCTCTTCTCTGACTAATTTGGGATAACTTTCAGATTTCAATTGACCTTTTCTTTGCCCTCATTCCGTCCATATTCTTCTGTGCTTTCAGATCCTTAATTGTTCCAATATTTAAATAGTACCAATCCCAGCATCTTTCCCTCTTTTGTCTCTAAACTCAGCTTCTTTCCTCTCTTCGTCTCTGTAACATATCTCTCTTTCTAGGTTTTTGCACTTGTTTTGTAATGGCGGACTCAAACTTGGATAATCTTGTTCACAATGCTTACTGAGGAAGGTCTCAATGCTAGCACTCAAAATAAGGAGACACTGGAGGTTTGTTGTTTTGCTTGTAAATATGTGTTATTGTTACTAATAAACTTTTCAACCTCTGTATTTGTTGTATTTCAGTCCTTGAGTTTGTTTTGTTAGATATGTTAGTTAGCCAGTTAGTAACTAAGTGGTATACGTGTATATATGCTGGAATCTCTAATAGCTGTTAGTATCTTCTACACAGATTGATTCAATAGATTCAATATCGATTTTTCCCTCTCTCTCGACACTTTATGGTGATAAACTCTTGAAAAACAATTTTCCCTCTTCCAACGCTCTTTCATCCTCCATTTCCGTTCAATCATCCTTGGTTTTTTTATTTTTTATTTTTTAAAAAAATTTGGCAAATCTATCTTCACTCTATTCTCTGACAAATTTGGGACAACTTTTCAATTTCAATTGACCTCTTCTTTGCCCTCATTCCGTCTATATTCTTATTTAAATTTTTGATCTTTCCTCCTTTTGTCTCTAAAGCCAACATCTTTCCCTCATCTATCTCTGCAACACATATCTTTTCTTAGGTTTTTGCCTTTGTTTTGCAATGGCAGACTCAAACTTGGATAATCTTGTTGATAATGTTACTATGGAAAGTCTCTATGTTAGCAGATCTCAAAATGAGGAAACACCAGAGGTTTGTTTTTGTGCTTGGAAATATGTGTTATTTTACTAATAAACTTTTCAACCTCTATATTTCTTGTGTTTCAGACCTTGAGTCTGTTTTGTTGTTAGTCAGTTAGTAACTGATTTGTATACGTGTATATATGCTGGAATCTCTAATAGTTGTAAGTGTCTTCTACACAGATTGATTCAATAGTTTCAGCATTGATTTTTCCCCATCTCTCGACTCTTTCTTGTGATACTATCTTAAAAACCAATTCTCTCTCTTCCAACACTCTCTTATCTGCCCTTTTCGTTCAATCATCCTCGTTTTTATTAAAAAAATTGGCAGATCAAACTTCACTATATTCCCTGACTAATTTGGGACAACTTTCTGATTCCAATTGACCTTTTCTTTGCCCTCATTCTGTCCATATTTTTCTGTGCTTTCTGATCTTCAACTGTTCCAATTTTTGAATAGTACCAATCCCGGCATCTTTCATCATTTTGTCTTTAAACCCAGCGTCTTTCCTCCATCTATCTCTGCAATACATCTCTCTTATTAGGTTTTTAAGCTTGTTTTGCAATGGCGAACTCAAACTTGGATAATCATGTTCACAATATTACTGAAGAAGGCCTCTATGCTAGCAAACCTCAAAATAAGGAAACACTAGGTGTTTGTTTTTGTGGTTGTAAATATATGTTATTATTTTTGCAATGGCGGACTCAGAGTTGGATAATATTGTTCACAATGTTACTGGGGAAGACCTCTATGCTAGTAGACCTCAAAATAAGGAAACACTAGAGGTTTGTTTTTGTGCTTGTAAATATATATTATTGTTAGTAATAAACTTTTCAACCTCTGTATTTGTTATGTTTCAGTATGCTCCTACACTTGTTTCGTGTTATCGCAATTATTATGAATAATGATATTTTATTACCATCAGTGACGCAATATAACCTTTCACTATTTCTTATCTTTTAGAATTTTTCATTTGCAGCAAATTCTTAGAATTAAGAATGATCATCTAGATGACAGCGATTGTATCATTTCATTGATGATAAGAGTCACCTTAAAGTTACTCATAATTTTTATATCTCACATACGTGATTGTTGTATTCTTTGATTTGTGGAGTTTTTATGTTTACATCAAGAAAATAATAACAGTGTTAGTGTCACCTAAAGCTTTGGGTTCTGTTTGGGAATAAAAGTCATGATTAGTCTATAATATTTATGTTATGTTTTTTTTTTTTTTGAACTGAGAATGAGTTGGGCCTTTACAAGTAATAGACATAGTTGAGCATTTGTCAACAATACATTTATTTACATATAGCATGTGTAGTTTGATTGATACAGGAAAAGTCAAATGATGCACTTGAGCACTTGACAGGCATGCCAAATTATTGATTGAACAAGGATTTACCTCTTATTATGGAAAAAAAAGTGAAAAAATCTGTAGCAAACATCGTTCTCCCATCCATTGAGATAACAGTGACTATTAAATGTAGCAAATATGAGAAAGTTGTCGGTGCTAAGCTAGAGAGTGAAATAGGAAGGCAGATCAAGCTACAACTTCAAGCTTTTGGCAAGCAAGTGCTTCAGAGTAATTTTCTATCATGTGTTAGTCTATATAATTTAATTTGTGTATATTTCATTTATTGTGTTGTAGCCCGTACAATATGAAGGAAGCACCATATAGACTCTGTGTACATCGAAAAATGGAGTATTCTCCTTTTACTTATCCAACTTTGACGAGTTTGATGAACTTGGGAGTGGGGGTTTTGGTGCTATCATTAACGAAGAAAATACCCCTCACTTTTGCCCCCATTAAATGAGATAATGAGGTATTAACTTACGAAATTGCGTCCATAAACCACATTAATATGGTTTGGTATTATATCGTTAGTGCCAGATATATATCACTATATTCATGTTGAATAATATATGTGTAATGCTTAATTGTTAGCCATTTTGCTCTTTTTTTCCTTATTTCTATTCTTCCTCCTCCCACCTCTCTCTCTCTCTCTCTCTCTCTCTCTCTCTCTGGAAGTCATGGTTGGAAGGCTTAATAGTTGGCAAGTATGAGGATCCACAATTTCATGCACTTGTCGTCCATTCGCCAAATAGCATAAGGCCTTAGCTTTGGCCCTTGTTCCGCCCATTGCGGTATAGCGCTATGTAAGCCTGAACCTCTTGGACTGGTACTAGCGATGCGTACTTGGCAACCTAACGCTCACAACGGCAAGAAAATGCACTTGACATTATCTAGGAACACAATAGTACTAATCCTGGCATATTTCTTCTTTTTGTTTCTAAACCTAGTGTATTTCCCTCATCTGTCTCTGCAACACATCTCTCCTCCTAGGTTTTTACCCTTGTTTTGCAATGGCGGACTCAAACTTGGATAATTTTGTTCACAATGTTGCAGTGGAAGGTCTCTATGCTAGCATATCTCAAAAAGAGGAGACACCAGAGGTTTGTTTTTGTGCTTGTAAATATGTGTTATTGTTACTAATAAACTTTTCAACCTCTTTATCTGTTGTATTTCAGTCCTTGAGTCTGTTTTATTAGTTGTGTTAGTTAGTCAGTTAGTAACTGAGTTGTATACGCGTATATATGTTGGAATCTCTAATAGCTGTAAGTGTTTTCTACAAAGATTGATTCAATATATTCAATATTGATTTTTCCCCATCTCTCGACTCTTTCTGGTGATACTTTCTTAAAAATCAATTCTCTCTCTTCCAACGCCCTCTTATCCACCCTTTTCGTTCAATCATCCTCGTTTTTAAAAAAAAAATTGACAGATCTATCTTCACTCTATTCTCTGACTAATTTGGGTCGACTTTCTGATTCCAATTAACCTCTCCTTTGCCCTTATTCCATCCATATTCTTCTGTGCTTTCCGATCTTCAACCATTCCACTTCTTGAATAGTACCAAGCCCAGCATCTTTCATCATTTTGTCTCTAAACCCAACGTCTTTCCTTTATTTATCTCCGCAACACATTTCTCTTCTTAGGCATTTGCACTTGTTTTGCAATGGCGGACTCAAACTTGGATAATCATGTTCACAATGGTTCTGAGGAAGGCCTCTATGTAGCATACCTCAAAATAAGAAAACACTAGAGGTTTGTTTTTGTGCTTGTAAATATATGTTATTGTTTTTGCAATTGCGGACTCAAACTTGGGTTATCCTGTTCACAATGTTACTGAGGAAGGCCTGTATGCTAGGAAACCTCAAAATAAGAAAATGCTAGAGGTTTGTTTTTGTTTTTGTAAATATATGTTATTGTTACTAATAAACTTTTTAACCTCTGCATTTGTTGTGTTTTTGTGTGATCCTCCACTTTTTTTTGGGTTACCGCAATTATTATGAATAGTGATATTTTATTACCATCGGCGATGCATAACCTTCCACAATTTCTTATGTTTTAGAATTTCTCATTGCAAGAAATTCTTAGAATTAAGAAAGATCATCTAGATGACAACGATTGTGTCATTTCATTGATAATAAGAGTTAAAAGTCGCCTTAAATTTACTCATATATCAAGTAGATTTGAAATACTATTACGGTTAATTTTTATATCTCACACACGTGATTGTTGTATTCTTTGATTTGTGGAGTTTGTATGTTTACATTAAGAGCATAATAACAGTGTTAATGTCACTTGAAGCTTTGGGTTCTAATTTGGGAATAAAAGTCACCGTTAGTCTATAATATTTATGTTGTGTTTTATGTACGTTGTATTGAGAATGAGTTGGGCCTTTACAAGTAATGGACATAGTTGTGCATTTGTCCACAATGCATTTATTTACATATAGCCATGTGTAGTTTGATTGATACAGGAAAAGTCAAAAGATGCACTTAAACACTTGAAATGTACGCCAAATCATTGATTGAACAAGGATTTGCCCTTATTGTGGGAAAAAACAGTCAAAAAAGCTGAAATCATTGTCCCAACAATTGAGATAGCAGTGGCTATTAAATTCAGCAAATATGAGAAAGCTGTCGATGCTAAGTTAGAGAGTGAAATAGGAAGGCAGATCAAGCCACAACTTTATCAGTTTTCTGGCAAGCAAGTGCTTCAAATAATGATAAATTTTTTGTACACTTAATTTCTTTGTTTATAGTAATTCCCTATCATGTGTTAGTCTATATAATTTAATTTGTGTATATTTCATTTCTTGTGTAGTAGCCCGTACAATATGAAGGAATCGTCATCGAAAAATGAAGTATTCTCCTTTTACTTATCCAACTTTAACGAGTTTGATGAACTTGGGAATGGGGTTTTTTTTACTGTCATTAAATGCAAATCCAAATATGGTGGAATGTTTTATGCTATGAAGAAAATACCTCTCACTTTTGCCTCTTATTAAATGAGATAATGAGGTATTAACTTACTAACTTGGGTCAATTAGTCAGTTTAAGTTAGGGCTGGGCATCCGATCCGGAAAACCGTCAAAACCGACCTGAAATAAGCTGAGTCGAGTCGGGTTGCTACAGTACACGGGTCGGATGAGGTTGGAAAACAAGTAACCCGACTCGGGTAGAGTCTGGTTCCGGGTTGACTCGGCGCTACAGGGCGAACCCGACCGAGTCAACCCGAGTCAAGTTCAACTTGATTTTTTTATTTTTTTGGGCTAGGTTTTTTTCTTATAGTGTATTTAGATATGTATTAGTGTATTTGGACCTTTATAATACTAGGCCTATGGTGAGTTTTAAATTTTTTTGGGCCTCAAATGAATTTAGATTAGTTTTCTTTTTTTTTATTTTTTTTATTTTGGGCCTATTGAAGGCCCAAATCGACAATCCGATCCGACCCGAGTCAACTCGAGTCGGCCCGGTTTCTAAAATGCCAACCCGAATCACTGTCGGGGGGGGGGGGGGGTGGG
>CAVNYN010205099.1:0-28783 GCA_963692815.1 Nyctanthes arbor-tristis | reverse complement strand
GGTCGGGTTTGGAAACCCGACCCGACCGACCGATGCCCAGCCCTAGTTTAAGTTGTTAAGAGTAATTAATTTTTGGTATAATTTCAAGGAGGTTAAAGCCAAGGCATGCATGAACTACATTAATATGGTTTGGTATTATATGGTTAGTGCCGGATATATATCATTATATTCATGTTGAATAATATATGCGTAATGCTTAATTGTTAACCATTTTGCTCTTTTTTTTTCCTTATTTCTGTTCTCTCTCTCTCTCTCCCGCTCTCTAGATGACAGCGATTGTGTTATTTGGACTCTTTTTTTGTTTGGACTCTTTTTTCCTTATTCCTTATTTGGACTCTTTTTTTGTTAACCTTCCACATATATTAAGAATGATCATCTAGATGACAGCGATTGTGTTATTTCATTGATGATAAGAGTTAAAAGTCGCCTTAAAGTTACTCATATATCAAGTAGATTTGAAATACTATTACAGTTAATTTTTATATCTCAGATATGTGATTGTTGTATTCTTTGATTTGTAGAGTTTGCATGTTTACATTAAGAGCATAATAACAGTGTTAACGTCACTTGAAGCTTTGGGTTCTAATTTGGGAATAAAAGTCACAATTAGTCTATAATATTTATGTTATGTTTTATGTACGTTGTATTGAGAATAAGTTGGGCCTTTACAAGTAATGGACATAGTTGTGCATTTGCCACAATACATTTATTTACATATAGCCATGTGTAGTTTGATTGATACAGGAAAAGTCAAAAGATGCACTTAAACACTTGACATGCACGCCAAATCATTGATTGAACAAGGATTTGCTCTTATTGTGGAAAAAATAGTTAAAAAAGTTGTAGTAGACATCATTGTCCCATCAATTGAGATAGCAGTGGCTATTAAATTCAGCAAATATGAGAAAGCTGTCGGTGCTAAGTTAGAGAGTGAAATAGGAAAGCAAATCAAGCCACAACTTCATCAGTTTTCTGGCAAGCAAGTGTTTCAGGTAATGACAAATATTTTGTACACTTAATTTCTTTGTTTATAGTAATTCCCTATCATGGGTTAGTCTATATAATTTAATTTGTGTATGTTTCATTTCTTGTGTAGTAGCCCGTACAATATGAAGGAAGCGTCGTATGGACTCGGTGTACATCGAAAAATGAAGTATTCTCCTTTTACTTATCCAACTTTGATGAGTTTGATGAACTTGGGAATGGCAGTTTTTGTACTGTCATTAAATGCAAATCCAAATATGATGGAATGTTTGATGCTGGAAGAAAATACCCCCTCACTTTTGCCCCTTACTAAATGAGATAATGAGGTATTAACTTACTAGCTTGGGTTAATTAGATCGGTTTAAGTTGTTAGAGTAATTAATTTCTGGTATAATTTCAGGGAGGTTAAAGCCAAGGCATGCATGAACTACATTAATAGGGTTTGGCATTATATGGTTAGTGCTGGATATATATCATTATATTCATGTTGAATAATATATGCGTAATGCTTAATTGTTAACCATTTTGCTCTTTTTTTCCTTATTTCTGTTCTCTCTCTCTCTCCCCCTCTCTCTCTCTTTTGGAAGTCAAGGTTGGAAGTCTCAATAGTTGGCAAGTATGAAGGTCTACAATGTCATGAACTTGTTGTCCCTTCGTCAAGTAGCACACGGCCTTAGCTTCATCCCACGTTCCGCTCCTTGCGGTATAACGCTAAGTCAGCCTGAACCTCTTGGACTGGTACTAGCGATGCGTACACGTCAACCTAACGCTCACAACGGTAAGAAAATGCACTCGACATTATTTAGGAACACAATAGTACCAATCCCAGCATCTTACCTCATTTTGTCTCTAAACCCAGTGTCTTTCCCTCATCTGTCTCTGCAACACATCTCTCCTCTTAGGTTTTTGCTTTTGTTTTTCAATGGTGGACTCAAACTTGGATAATCTTGTTGACAATTTTACAGTGTAAGGTCTCTATGCTAGCTGATCTCAAAATGAGGAGACACTAGAGGTTTGTTTTTGTGCTTGTAAATATGTGTTATTGTCACTAATAAAATTTTCGACCTCTGCATTTGTTGTGTTTTAGTCCTTGAGTCTGTTTTATTAGTTGTGTTAGTTAGTCAGTCAGTAACTGAATTGTATACGTATATATATGTTGGAATCTCTAATAGCTGTAAGTGATTTCTACACAGATTGATTCAATAGATTCAGTATCGAATTTTCCCCATCTCTTGACTCTTTCTGGTGATAATCTCTTGAAAACCAATTCTCTCTCTTCCAGTGCTCTCTTATCCGTCCTTTCCGTTCAATTATCCTCGTTTTTTAAAAAAAAAAATTGGCAGATCTATCTTCACTATATTCTCTGACTAATTTGGGCAACTTTCTGATTCCAATTGACCTCTCCTTTGTCCTTATTCCGTCCATATTCTTCTGTGCTTTCCGATCTTCAACTGTTCCACTTCTTGAATAGTGCCAACCCCAGCATCTTTCATCCTCTTGTCTCTAAACCCAACATCTTTCCTCCATCTATCTCCACAACATATTTCTCTTTTTAGGTTTTTGCACTTGTTTTGCAATGACAGACTCAAAACTTGGATAATCATGTTCACAATGCTACCGAGGAAGGCCTCTATGTAGCAGACCTCAAAATAAGGAAACACTAGAGGTTTGTTTTTGTGCTTGTAAATATATGTTATTGTTTTTGCAATGGCGGACTCAAACTTGGGTTATCCTGTTCACAATGTTACTGAGGAAGGCCTGTATGCTAGCAGACCTCAAAATAAGGGAACGCTAGAGGTTTGTTTTTGTTTTTGTAAATATATGTTATTGTTACTAATAAACTTTTTAACCTCTGCATTTGTTGTGTTTCTGTGCGCTCCTCCACTTTTTTTGTGTTACCGTAATTATTATGAATAGTGATATTTTAAGACCATCGGTGACGCATAACCTTATACAATTTCTTATCTTTTAGAATTTCTCGTTGCAGGAAATTCTTAGCATTAAGAATGATCATCTAGATGACAGCGATTGTGTCATTTCATTGATGATAAGAGTTAAAAGTCGCCTTAAAGTTACTCATATATCAAGTAGATTTGAAATACTATTATAGTTAACTTTTATATACATCCAGAGCATAATAACAGTGTTAACGTCACTTGAGGCTTTGGGTTCTAATTTGGGAATAAAAGTCACAATTAGTCTATAATATTTATGTTATGTTTATGTACGTTGTATTGAGAATGAGCTGGGCCTTTACAAGTAGTGGACATAGTTATGCATTTGTCCACAATACATTTATTTACATATAGCCATGTTTAGTTTGATTGATACAGGAAAAGTCAAAAGATGCATTTGAGCACTTGATAGGCACGCCAAATCAGGGATTGAAGAAGGATTTGCTTATTATTGTCGGAAAAAACAGTCAAAAAATCTGTAGCAAACATCATTATCCTATCAATAGATAAAGCAGTGGCTATTAAATTCAACAAATATGAGAAAGCTATCGGTGCTAAGCTAGAGAGTGAAATTGGAAGGCAGTTCATGCCACAACTTTAGTTTTTTGGCAAGCAAGTGCTTCGGGTAATGATAATTTTTTTGTACACTTAATTTCTTTGTTTATAGTAATTCCCTATCATGTGTTAGTCTTTATAATTTAATTTCTGTTGAGTATTCTCCTTTTACTTATCCAACTTTGACGACTTTGATGAACTTGGGAGTGGGGGGTTTAGTATTGTCATTAAATGCAAATCCAAATATGATGGAATGTTTTATGCTGTGAAGAAAATAACCCTCTCTTTTGTCCCCAATTAAATGAGATAATGAGGTATCAACTTATGAACTTGGGTCAATTAGTCAGTTTGGGCTATTAGAGTAATTAATTTCTGGTATAATTTCAGGGAGGTTAAAGCCATGGCATGCATGAACCATATTAATATGGTTTGATATTATATGATTAGTGTCGGATATAGATCATTATATTCATGTTGAATAATATATCCCTAATGCTTAATTGTTAACCATTTTGCTCCTTTTTTTTCCTTATTTCTGCTCTCTCATCTCTCTCTCTCTCTCTCTCTCTTCGAAGGCTCAATAGTTGGCAAGTATGAGGGTCTATAGTGTCATGTATTTGTCGTCCTTTCGTCAAGTAACACACGGCATTTGCTTCGTCCCGTGTTTCACCCCTTGTTGTATAACTCTGAGTCAGCCTGAACCTCTTGGATTGGTACTAGCGATGCTTACTCGGAAACCTAACGCTAACAATGGTAAGAAAATGCACTCAACATTATCAAGGAACACAATAGTAACAATCCTAGCATCTTTCCTCTTTTTGTCTCTAAACCCAGTGTTTTTCCCTCATCTGTCTCTGCAACAAATCTTTCTTCTAAGGTTTTTGCCACTACAAGAAATAAGTCAAATAGCCACGACTCACGTCGCCACAAAATGTGTATATGTAGTCGAAAATTTGTGATAGCAGTGACAAAGTCGCCCGCGAATGTAGCGGCTAAAAATCCGTTGTAGAAGTCGCCGTAATCTAGGAGCCACCCAATAGCAGCGATGCAGTCGCGGTTGTATGATCGATGGGTTTTGATCATTAAAAACGTATGATCGATGAGTTTTGGTCATTAAAAAAATTTTTAACCCGACCTGACCCTCCCCGCCCCAGCCCCATAGCCCGATCATTTTCTATCTATATTTAATTAAATATTGTTTGCCCATGTGAGGAGTCGAACCCACCACCTTGAATGCAAAGACATAGTACTTCACCAACTGAACTAACTTGACATTTGGTTATTATCTTGCTTTTATAATATATAATATATAAATTATTATAACTATAGTGACGAATATCTTCCTTATAACAATGATTTTCCGTCGCTAAATGCAAGAATAAAGGCGGGAAATTTTCCCGCCAATCATATAAAGAAGACGTTTATGGGAGGTCATTTTAGATCAAGAAATATAGCGACAACTTTTACACGTTGCTGCTATAGATACCAATATACAGTGGTGACATCACTTGTCGTCCCTGTAGATACATCCTACAGGGACAACATTATGATGTCACCGGTACAGGGTGACGACTACTGCGGCGACTTAAAATCGCCGTTGTAGCCAACGCTATAGCAACGACATCTGACGTCGTTGCGAAATATCGCTGCTATAGCTCTTGTTTCTTGTAGTGTGCCCTTGTTTTGCAATGGCGGACTCAAACATGGAAAATCTTGTTCACAATGTTACTGTGGAATGTCTCTATGCTAACAGATCTCAAAATGAGGAGACACCAGATGTTTGTTTTTGTACTTGTAAATATGTGTTATTGTTACTAATATACTTTTCAACCTCTTTATTTGTTGTGTTTCTATCCTTGAGTCTGTTTTGTTAGTTGTGTTAGTTAGTCAGTTAGTAACTGAGATGTAAACGTGTATATATGCTGGAATCTCTAATTGCTGTAAGTGTTTTCTACACAGATTGATTCAAAAGATTCAGTATTGATTTTTCCCCATCTCTCGACTCTTTCTGGTGATACTCTCTTGAAAACCAATTCTCTCTCTTCTTATCCACCCTTTCCGTTCAATTATCCTCATTTTTTTAAAAAAAAAGAAATTGGCAGATCTATCTTCACTCTATTCTCTGACTTATTTGGGACAACTTTCCGATTCCAATTGACCTCTCCTTTGCCCTTATTCCGTCCATATTCTTCTGTGCTTTCCAATCTTCAATTGTTCCAATTCTTGAATAATACCAACCCTAGTATCTTTCATCCTTGTCCCTAAACCCAACTTTTTTCCGCCATCTATCTCCGTAACACATTTCTCTTCTTAGGTTTTTGCGCTTGTTTTGCAATGGCGGACTCAAACTTGGATAATCTTCTTCACAATGCTACTGAGGAAGGCCTCTATGTGGTAGACCTCAAAATAAGGAAACACTTGAGGTTTGTTTTTGTGCTTGTGGATATATGTTATTGTTTTTGCCATGGCGGACTCAAACTTGGGTTATTATGTTCACAATGTTACTGAGGAATGCCTATATGCTAGCAGACCTCAAGATAAGGAAACACTAGAGGCTTTTTTTTTGTGCTTGTAAATATATGTTATTGTTACTAATAAACATTTTAACCTCTGTATTTGTTGTGTTTCTGTGTGCCCCTCCACTCTTTACGTGTTATCGCAAATATTATGAATAGTGATATTTTATTACCATCGGTGGCGCAATATAACCTTCCACTATTTCTTATCTTTTAGAATTTCTCGTTTCAGAAAATTCTTAGAATTAAGAATGATCATCTGGATGACAGCGATTGTGTCATTCCATTGATGATAAGAGTTAAAAGTCGCCTTAAAGTTACTCATATATCAAGTAGATTTGAAATACTATTACAGTTAATTTTTATATCTCACATACGTTATTGTTGTATTCTTTGATTTGTGGAGTTTGTATGTTTACATCAAGAGAGTAATAATAGTGTTAATGTTACTTGAAGCTTTGGGTTAGAATTTGGGAATAAAATTCACGGTTAGTCTATAATATTTATGTTATGTTTTATGTACATTGTATTGAGAATGAGTTGGGCCTTTATAAGTAATGGACATAGTTGTGCATTTGTCTATTATACATTTATTTACATATAGCCATGTGTAGTTTGGTTGATACAGAAAAAGTCAAAGGATGCACTTGAGCACTTGACAGGCACGCTAAATCATTGATTGAACAAGGATTTGCCTCTTGGGAGAGGAGGTTTTGGTGCTGTCATTAAATGCATATCCAAATATGATGGAATATTTTATGCTGTGAAGTAAATACCCGTCACTTTTGCCCTCATTAAATGAGATAATGAGGTATTAACTTACGAACTTGGGTCAATTAGTCAGTTTGGGTTGTTTGAGTAATTAATTTATGATATAATTTCAGGGAGGTTAAAGTCATGGCATCCATGAACCACGTTAATATGGTTTGGTATTATATGGTTAGTGCCGTATATATATCATTATAATCATGTTGAATAATATATGCGTAATGCTTAATTGTTAACCATTTCGCTCATTTTTTTTCCTTTATCACTCTCACACACTCTCTCTCTCTCTCTCTCTCTCTGTGGAAGCCATTGTAACATCCCAGAAATTTCTACAAATTAAGGTAAGCAACGAAATTGTTGTTTTGAAAGAAAGATTGCTTGAAGATTAAAATATTGTTATTAAATTGACGCTAAAGAAAGAATTTGGTTGACAATTGACATAAACTAAAGTGTAGTGACTTAATTAACATGAACTAAAGAACGTGGACTTAATTGAGAGATAATGCAAGGGAGAGGACTTCTTGGACAATTTTCCTCCAAGTGTACGGCGCCACATCGGGCCACTTGTCACGATGTGATTGGCGGAACTCAAAAGTTATTAAAAATAGCTTAGTCCTAACTATTATATAAAATGGGCTAAGGGTTTCAAGTTTCCAAGACTTCCAAACCATTCCATTTTCTCTCCCAACCTCAAAATTCGTCCAACATGGCCAAGGGAAGGAGAAAACCAATAAAAACCCACCAAAATACCTATTTGTCCTTTGAAAAGAGTCCCTTACCATATATAGAAAGATTATAGCTTGAAAAATAGTTTTAATTTAGGAATATCAAGGCTTTAAGGATACTTTTTCACGTGGATTATTCGAAGAATATTTGAGGTGGGTAACCTAATACTTTGATTCCTTTTCTACATGCATAAAGTTTTGATAAGATAAGTGTGTATTTGATTGATAACATGGATTTGGATGCATTATTATTGAAAGAAAGATTGGTTTATTGCATTTGTATTGCTAGTTAATGCTCTACCCGTTTTGAATTGCTTTGTGATGGAATGGCCTTGTTGTGTGGTCTTGGCCATTCTGAATTGTTTCCTGCACTATGACCTATTCAATGATCCCCGGATAGGGAAGATTAGTGTGGTGTTTGCTTTGAATTGGAGCTTCGGTATGAGTCTACCGGGGTTTATTGTGGATCCACTTAATTAAATTGATATGAATCTAGCACGCACCACGGGTAGTAGTTTAACTAGTGATAGGGCCTTTTTGTGCATTGAAAAGCTTTGTACATGCAATGGTTTTTCTTGGAAATGAGTTTTATAAACGAAAGGTGAATCAAAGGATTGTGTTATTCACTGATACTTCGTACTCACTCCCCCTTTATTACAATTTTTGTAGATAATTGGAGTTATAACAATTAAAAAGCAAGGCAAGCTGGGAGTTAGATCGTGCTCGCGAATGGGAGTAGAGTTGTACATGTGGTGTAAACTTGTCTTTGAAACTACCACGAATTTAATACTTTTACGCACATCTCTATAATATATATGTTTTTACATCTTATAACATATAAGACAATATAGAGATATGATCTTTATATTTATTTGAATTCTAGTTTTCATTGTAAAAGTTTTCTAATGATTTGACACACCTTGATAATCAATGAAATATATCTATCAATACAACTTCTTGCGTTCTATATATTTTCTTGAAAAACCTAGCTTTAATGTTTCTTTAAAAGATTGATGATTTGTTGACTTATGTAATTAGCTTTGTCTATTAAACTCTATAAGATAAGATAAATTGGATTGTTTCGCACGTCCCGTCCCCGTTTTTTGAATCAAGGCTTCCGTTACAGAATTTGTAAAATAACATAAGATATTAGGAAATATTGTAATATTAGTGGAGGCGTGACAGTCATGGTTGGAAGGCTCAATAGTTGGCAAGTATGGTGGTCCACAATGTCACGCACTTGTCGTCCCTTCGTCAGGTAGCACACGGCCTTAGCTTCGTCCCTCTTTCCATCCCTTGTGGTATAACGCTAAGTCAGACTGAACCTCTCAGACTTGTACTAGCAATGCGTACTCGGCAACCTAACATTCACAACAGCAAGAAAATACACTCAACATTAGCTAGGAACACAAATGTACTTCATACACTTGAAGAATGCTTACAATGTTTTTGGACTCTTGGTCTCTTAGTCTCTTGGACTTTATATATAAATGAGGACCCCCTTACCCTTATTTATAGTGCCACCTCCTTAAAATGGACAATTGAGAACTCTTTGATCTAACGGCTCCTATCGTTCATCTAGAACTATCTATAACTATCTACAAGAATCTAGTTTAGCCAAAATGTTCTAGAACTGTCCAATTTGCCTACCGTCTTTCAACCCGTATGTCTCCAGAACATTCTGTTATATTTTCAGCCCCAGAACTCTCTAGAATCCTGACTTGTCAGCACACGTTCCACAAGACTCTAGAGACTTCCACCAATGCACGACCACAGAACTTTCCAGAACGTACTCCCTTTAGCACGTCTTTCAGGCTTCCGAAATGTTCCATCACCTTTCCAGTCTTCCGTACTCGCGCCTGTGCCCCTCGGCTGTACGCGTATCCCTGTCATGCGCCTCTGTTGCACCTCGGCAATGCCCGCGTGCTTCTCTCGATGCCGTCTCGCTCATCCCTTATGTGTCTTGGCCTCGCCCGTGTGCTGTCGTTGCCGATGTGTCACATATGGGGCATGACACCAAGCTCTGAGTCATAGCCCTTGGAGAGGTATGGGATGATATTAATTAATCTAGTATATAAAAGTTTTACATATTTTGTTAATTAAATAAAAACCTATATCTTTTACTAATCTACTAGTATTGCACCCATGCGTTGGACGGAAAAAAAATCAACTTGTTTGACTAAATATACAATTACAGTATATGAAATGGAAAAAAAATTGAGCATACAATTTGCTCTGATTAACCATACAAACTCCCTAATCAAGTACTACATTATTGTATAGTTTGTCAGTTTTCCATCTTTACACACACTATAACATCTTCAGCTTAGACCGTCTTGTAACTTGGACATTACATGATATGGTTTTGTTAGATTATTTAATTTCTCCATACTAGTAGATATTTGTGTGTTTTGTTATGTTAAAATATTTATTTATGTTTAGTTTGTTTATCTATTATAGGACAAAGGAAATAATTAAAAAGAATCAAGTTTGGACGTACTTTGCAAGACTTTTGGAGCTCGGGGGCCAAGATGTCAGGAAACAAAAATTAATGGGATGAAAGATTGCAAAAAATGAAAAGTCTTGGTGCGGCCACACATTCATTCCATGCGGCCGCACCTGGCTACCACTGAAAAATTTTCCCAACAACGAAGGCAGTGCAGGCGCACTGCCACATTGGTGCACCCCCACCAGGTTGAAAAAAAAAAAGAACTGAATCTGTGATGTGGCCGCACAAGTTATACGCGCACGGAATTACTTTGTTTTCCTTATTCTTATAGTATTCTTTTTATAGTAAAACTTGTACACGATTTTTATTTTTTTCCTTAGGGTTTTTAGAGTCTATAAAAATAGGGCCAAGTCTTAGATATAGATACACAATTTCATATTATTTTTTACTTTACAACAAAAAAAAGTTTGGAGAAAGATTTTCCTGAGTGAGCACACAGGGCTAACTTCTTTCTTCCTCCGGTTCAAAGGGATATTGTTGCTACTTCTTGCTTTTAATTAATCAATTCTAGTAATATTGTTTCTTACTCTTTTGTGGAATTGCTTGTGTTATTCTATTTTCTATATTTATAAATATTGATTGTTTGATATAGTCTAGGCATACTATCTTGAACAATTGATCTTCTATTGCTAGAACTGAGGTTACAATCCATAATTGTTGTTTTTCCTAATTCTCGTAGCAACTAATGATTGTTAATCATTAGGGATAACACGACCTAAGTTAAATAGATCGATCCTGTGAATTTATTACTTAGATTAACTTATTTTCCTAATACTTCATTCGACTATTGTTTTAAATCTAAAGAGCTTGTTCTAGATGGTCCAAACAGTCATCTCTAATTAAAGAACTTATTTTAGTTAGACACACTTAAGAGAAAATTAGGGTAGCAGAGCTTGTTGTTGCCTAGAGTTAATAGTTTTGCAATAAAATAGGAATGGTGTTGCTATTGATTAAACTATTAGGAACGAATTACTATTAATTACTATCTTTTATGTAAAGGGCACTACTGAACCGAGAACTGAAATTAACGTTTATGTATTTGTGAATATTTATTATTTGCTTTCTTCTTTTATTTTTATTAGTTTTTAGTTCAATACTTTACAAAACCTCCTTCTTACTAGTTGACACAAAATACTTTGAATTAACCAACGTTCTCTGTGGGTTCGACCCTTACTCTCAACTTCTACAAATTCTTTTAAATTTTAGACGAGTAACGTATTTATTACTTTAGCGCATTTGACACGCGACCAAGTTGCCGGCGAATAGCGTGATTAATTTAAGTATTTTTGTGTTAACTAGTTTTACTTTTATAGTTAGTTTTGTTATTTTCTTTATTTTGAATGACCAATACCCACTTCTCTAATCAAAATCCATTGTTGTTTGGCCAAGAGATCAAACAGACTTTGCGGAGGTTGGTTGGACTATGAATGTTTCAAGGATAACAGCGTGCTGTTATAGAAGACCTATACTAATTAGTCACTTAAAGGCTAAGTCGAGCCAACGACATTAAATAATGACGCTGCTTGAGAGGCAACCTAAGAAGGGAGTATTTTTATTTTTGAGTATTTTCTTTTTATTTATTTGTTTAGATGTCTAATTGTGCATTGACCTTTTATTTTTATTTTTAAAAATGGTATGGGTCTTTAATGAGGAAGTAGGGTAGTTGGCAATTTTTTTTTGAATTTTTCTATTAAAAAATTTGCCAATCCTGTGGTGCGGGCGCACTACTTGACTGGTGCGCCCACACCAAGCAATATTTAAGGAAAAAAATTCCTTTTTCTGCGTTTTCTTGATTCATTCCTTTCTTTTTGTTTTATTTGATTTTATATTAGAGACAATGTAGAGTTTAAGTGTTGGGGGAATTACTTGCTGGGTATGTTTTTAATTACTTGCTTTGTGTGTTTTTACTATTTTTGTTGTTCAGTTTTGTGTTTTTTGTCTTTTTTTTTTTTTAGAATCTTGATTAGCCATGAGGTGGTAGCTTGTTAATTTTTGAAATTTAAATAATGGCAGCTTAGTTGAAATTAGGATCTTAAGCGATGCTAGAGTATAAAAAAAAGGTAAAGAAATATATTTTTGAAAAAAAAATGTAGTTTGTGATTTTGGCCCAGAGAGATTCATAACATAAATGAATAAGTGATCTCGCACTTTGTATTTATTTGCTTTGCCTGAAATTAGTTGTGACTGGATTAGGTGGATAAATTAAATCTCGTGAGATTTTTAAGCCTTAGATTGTCACATCTTTATCAGTCTCACTATCTTTGTTCTTGTGTGATATTCTTCCATGGGTTTGTTTTTCTAGAACTTGCTTTATTTCTCTTTGAGGTTGCATTGTTACATACATTACATGAATATGATTAAAGCGCTCTTTCTTGATTAACCACTTTAGCCAAAAAAACTTACCTTTGCATAACCCTTTTGACCTTTTTGGCTTGATTTTTTTCACACCCCTTAATATTAGTCTTGAGCGGAAAATAATTTATATCCTTACCTTGCTAATGGATTAGTGAAAGTGTGTTTGCTCTTGTAGCTTGGGGTGGATAAAAAGTAATTGTGGAGGAGGATAATGTTATTAATGAGGTGATGAGTCAATTTGATGATTTATAGACTGGTGTGGTTTGTTATTAGAAAAGATGAAAGAGTTGATGGAAGAGAGAAATAAAAGAAGGATAGACGAAAAATAAAAGCAAGTGAAAAAAAATTGACATGATAAAAAAGAAAGAAAGAATAAAAAAGGAAATTTCGTGAAAAAAATAGCAATAACGGGTTGTCTCATTTTAAAATAAAGGCTTAAGTTACTTTTGAAAGTTGGGATATGTTATTATTTGTTTTCTTCTTTTCTTTTTATTAGTTTTTAGTTCAATACTTTACAAAACCTCTTTCTTACTAATTGACACGAAATATTTTGAATTAACTAACGTTCTCTGTGGGTTCGACCCTTACTCTCCACTTATACAAATTCTTTTAAATTTTAGTGGAGTAAAGTATTTATTACTTTAACGCATTCAACACGCGACCATTACAACATACAACTACTTGTGGCCAAAGACGGGATTTTTCAAAAATATTCTAGATAATATCCTAACTGCTAAAACATGTATACCAAGTCTTGAGTATAATATATATATATATTTATTTATTATTTATTTATTTATTTTTAAATAATATTCTTTTATCATCTTTTTTTTTTAGGAGGTCATATATAATTATAAGCAACTTCCATCACATTACTTGCCCCTACAGTTAATAAAAGAAATTTCTTTAACATAAATACAAGCAGATAACTGGTTGATAACAACATGCAATGTTGAAATTATTATTATTATTATTATAAGATTTAATAAATTAAGGAAATGTAATAAGTAATCATATATCAGCCCGACATAAATACTTACAAATTTATAATCCTACTTCACATATTTATAAAAGTGGATTAAGTAATAGTAACTCAATTTATTCCTTGTTTTCCATTGGTTATTACCTTTTTATCGCAATTGGCTCCAATTTTATTACAAAAACTTAAGCTTTTTTAAGGGATCCCAAAATCGGATGTGTCGTGCCAAAGTGGATAAATGGCCCCACACCACCTACGCAATTCTATTCCCCCCAAAATTTACTGGACCCAACCTCAAGAAAATTAAATATGTAAAATAACCCGCCACCCACCCCACATTTTAGACCCCCTCCCACTGAGATCGATCCCTCTCTCTGAGCTTCCCCCTCATCGATCCCTCTCTCTGTGTGTCACTGCCAGACCGCCAGCGAAACAGCTCTGCTGACAGAGAAGCCCACCGGTGGCTTCCTTTTGTGACGGAAAACCGGCCTCCAACTCTCTCTCTCTCTCGTAAGCTGGGTAGCGTCAGCACTACCAACAACAATAATTTCTTTAAAATTAGACCGTCCGTTTTAGAGCAAACTTTTGTTACACTTATATTGTACTCAATCACGACTCCGGCAATCTCAACTACTGATTTGCAATTTTGCACCAAGATTAACTTCAAAAAAAAAAAAATTGGTCTACGCAAGGTTGTATATTATTGTACCTATATGCAAGATTATTGGTTGGCAAGGAGTTAGATTATAATATGATACGTGACATCATTTTATTGATTTTTTGTTTTGTAAAAAGTAAACAATTACGGCTTGAGTTTATTTTTTGACTTTTTAAAAAAAGTGAAACAAATGAAATGATATCATGTGGTATATTAAAATCTAGATTTTAATCTAACTCAGATATCAAACACTTTGGTACAACCCGCTATAGAGTCAACATTGACTTTAAATTTTCTTATGTGATACAAAACTGATAACACGTTAAATTGCATATTATGAATTCAGATACGGACACTAGTAATTAGAAAATGATATGTGGTCAAGTACACGACACAATCTTTGAAAAGGATTTCCCTTTTTTTTTAAACTGTTAATTCCCTTTTTCTTTTCATTGTTTCCAAGTTTTAGTGAGATTCTTAGCCAAGCCAAGGGGCAAGGGTGGAGTGCCTATCAATGCAAATATATAAGAGATTGGACCGTCCTCAGATACAATTTAATTACAAGCACAATGTTTATCCGATAAAAAGTTGACTTCCTAGTTATAAACTTTCGTTGATGCACCTACCAAACCAACATTAAGAGTCGTATATGTTTTGCCGGTTCATTTTATCTTTTTGTTTATCTCGAGAAAAATGTAATTTAAAAAATATTATAATTAGATTCACGACAAGCATAATGTTGTCTATCTCTACATTTTTATCTGGATGCAAACTGACATGAAAATTGACAAGTTCAAAAAAAAATGCTAGAAAAAGTATATAAAGAATAATATAGTTGTCCACACTTTACAAATCGTATGGATGATGATCCCCAGTCTCCCAACATACTGCAATCACAAGATTAAGCATCTCCCTCCCCTGTCATCTTGAACAAGGGATAACAACTCTAAAAAAATCTAATTGAAAATAAAATACTTATATATCTTCTCTACAAGTCATTTATAGGTTCATAAATGCCTGAGTTAAGTAGATCGTATCTCATATATTCTATGTATTTCAACAACGAAACACACTCATACGCATAAGTATCAACGTCAATTAGACAAGCCATATAAATTTAATCATAGCCCGGTAAAAGTCAAGTCCTATACATTGCTAAAATAGTTAGCACACAAAAATGGAAAAAAAAAAATCAAGTTTAGGAGGTGAACTCCTAAAGTAAACTTGGTAACATATTACTTTGAGATATAGTTTGTTTTTTGACATTGATATATTCCTCCTCCAAATAGTGGCGGTTACGGAACAAACTTAAAGCCACCTGGCTAGTGAAAGTTTTAATAATAGATAATACGAATCTCCCCCAGCAAGAACCTCTCCATCTCACTTGTTGTATACAAAAATGAAGACGTAATCATGTTTTTTTCCTTTTTAAATGATGATGTTTTTACTGGCAACAACTTTAAAGAAAAGGCACGTCTCATGGAGGCTTAAGGGGAGTTTATTTCAATGTGTAGCCTGCCTAATTCAAGGGACATGATACTGGCCTTTCCTCCCCCAGCAGTTTCTGCTGCCACTTTCCATTCTATATATACAATCCCTCTACCTCTTCTGTTTCACCTACTACTCTGTTTCAGCCGCGTTCATCTCTGTCTTCTCCTAATCCTTGTTGGTGATCAATAGCAGATCATCCCTGTCTAAACTTCTAATCCGCAAAGCAGTTTGAGACTGAGGTTTTGATGGCAACATATGGAGATGTGAGAGATGAGAGTTGCAGAAGATTTGAGAGGGTTATGAAGACATGGATAGTTTGCTTTGGGACATTTTCGTTGAGCATGGTTGGTGGGCTGATGTTGGCCTGGTGGGCGTTTTATTATCATCGTACAAATAATCAGCTCTGGATGGTGCCTATAGGTCTCGTTCTCTTTGGAACTCCTCTCACTGTTTGGCTATCAGTCTTCATATCTGATATCTGTGCACCCTACCCTAACTCTTCCGACTGCTTGCCGGAAAAGTCATATGATGACCCCGAGAGATGATCAAGCACAACCCTCTATGCTTCAAGGGAAGAACAAATCTCAGGCATCATTTCTTTCAATGGTAATAAAAATGGTGCCTGTGGCCATATGTAACAATAATCAGTTAATCACCATGTATATGAAAAAGCTGCTGGTTCATATGTTTTCTGGTAGGGCGCTCCCCAGGGGCAGTGGTATACAATTCACTTCACGTGTATCAGCACACAGGAGAGGGAACGGGGTGGGGGCGGAGGGTTGTGAGAGAAGACATTTCTTTAAACTTCTACTTTCCTGTAGGACCAAAACATATGTAAATGAAACAAATTTATGAATATTAAATGTCAACTTGAATAACTTAATCATGATTCCAAATGAGTGACTAGCAGCAGGTACATAACACCAGAAAGCCGAAAGGAATGATGTTATATGCAATGTCAGAATGTCACCTTCCCCAGTAAGCAATTCAGTACAGTATACTTAAATAGAAGTATAATATCATCCATATACAGGTGTATCCAATCAAGTGCATCATTTATTTTATGTAAGGATTCCATTTTACGCAGAAGACGATCATAAGGCTTCTATCACTAGATATAGACAGCTTGAGGAGGAATGGGTCTCCGGGAGAAAATATTGAATTCATAAGATTTCACAATCTGCACTGTATCTGGTATAAATGATTTGACAGCTACCTTTAAATATTTCCCATCACGGCTGTATAACAATGATCAAAAGATAGCGTATATACAGAACTTAGAGAATCAATTATTGTCTGCTCAACATGCCATTACTCAAGACTCACAAACTGAAAGTGATGTTAATGGAAAAGACAAGAAGCCGGTCCAAGACTTGGAAAATTGCATCACTGGACAGAGATTTTTCAATATCATGCCACAACACGATACAAAAGTGCACCCAATGTTGGGCAAAAATCTGTTTCCAGCAAGTGTCTTTAAAAATATATACATGTTACAAGGACAAAAATTTAAAGAACAAATGTCTTTTCAATTTTATATAGTACACAATTAATTAGACAACACTCCATCATGAAATTTAATGATACATCCACTAGAGAAAGTACATACATCAGAATGCTACCAGAAGGTGATCAATATATTCTTTATGCTTCAATATCCGAGCGCATTGGAAAATCTAGGCCATGAAGTGCAGGTATGTTGTCCAAATCTTCCTTTGCATATAGCGGGAAGAACCAAAATAACTTTCTTTTACCAAAAACCTAAACATGGAAAAATAATATACCAAGGTGCAGTGAGCTCAAAGTTTCGATGAGTATTTCAGATATCAAGGAACTTCTGTTATATGAAGAAATTAGCCACAAAATAATAATCCTGGTGATATATTTCCTTTATGCAATACTTTCAGTTTAAAAACATTAGAAAGTGTCAATGTGTCATTACCAAATTTCTGACAGCATTAAAAAGTTATCCCCCTTCTCTTATCGTTACCGTCTCAAGTTTTATGTTTTTCATCAGCCAACACCTTTGAGAGGTTATAAGAATTGGAAGAGTTTGCAGTATGTTTCGCCTGCTCAAAGTTCTTTTTGCAACCCAAGTCGTACTTCCACCGCATGGCTCTTTTTTTCTCGTAAACCTGAAGTAGCAGATATACAGAAACCATCCATCAAGAACACTAGGCACAACTCATAATGATAGCCAGTCTGCACCCAAGATTTAAGATTTTATTCTTGGAAGACTGCTTAATTCAAAGATTTAGTACCAACTAAACTGTGCAAGTTTATTGTGGGTCTACCTCAACTGAAGTGGTGTTGTTCGCAAGAAGAGATGCATGCATAACTAAGAAACAGAGAAGACTCAGAGCGAAAGCTAAATTCAGAACTGCATCAATGTACAAAATCTGTAAGAAATAAAAAATAATAATGAGTGCACAGATACAGCAATAGATGTGATGATCATTGAGGTAAGGGAAGAAATTACCAAAGGCCAGGAAAGTAACAGCAAGTTTGCCAGGTGAAGTGGAATGATGGCTGGCATGCTTAAAAAATTTTATGAAATTGGGTAGCAGCACAAGAGTATCCATTGTAGCCTCCAGAAAGGTGTAAACCTAAAGAAATATTTAAGACGGGCAATTTAAACATATTGAAGAGGAGCAAAGAAATTATCTAGATCATGTGAAGTTCTACTAAAGTGCCCCCTCGTGGGAACATCTAATGTATGACACATGCCACTACATTAAAGATTTAAAGTGAAGTTCATCAACTGGGAAAAAACCAATCAGTTCAGTTTGGTAGAACATGCAAATGCTCATATAAAATCGTGCAGCAGCAGATAGAGTTTAAAGTCAAATTTTCATCTATTACAATTCGTGGATATAATAATAGTCAAAATACATCAGTGTGAACATTATGGTATGCAACCTTTATCGCATATTTGAGATAATCAATTTAAAAATAAAAATAAACTTCAATGGATTTAAATTTTGGTCTGGAAGGCTCATTAAGAAAGTGAGGAAAGACATTATGTCCACATCGTTTGTAAATTCTAAGATGTCAATAAAGGTTGGTTGAAACCAAAACACTTCATCTTTTAATGAAGTTTCAAGAGATGTCTGTTTGTATAATTCACATAATGAAACACGTTTCATTGTGATGAAATTCAAGGAATTCAAATAATCATTACTACAGTTTTCAAGCTTCCTATAGAACCTAGCAATGGGTACTGTAACAGTATTAAATGTTTTTGTCAACTTAGATACCAAAGCCAAAAATAGGTGAAATGCTACTTTTTCCTCCATGTAGGAGAGAAGATGCATCAAGATGGCGTTAGCTGCAGGTTATAACATGGATCAAGCAATTCATTAGTTGGAAGTCTCACATTTTAGGTGCAACAACAGTGCACATAACTGATTGTCAATAAAACTATCTCACCACAAAAAGGAGAAAGAACTTGTAGTTGCAAGCTCCAACACAATTCACAACCCATATGCAGTGGTGATCCATCTTAAGAACACACCGTTGGCCTGCAAAAGGACATTTATGCTACAAAATTTTAGCTGCTTTTTCATGGGGCCATAAGTTCATGAAATGACACGTTATATTAAATTATCTTGGGGTCTATTGAAAATTGAGCTACAATTCTTGCTATCAATGCTGATCAGGATACTCCAAGTAGAAATGCAAAGTCAAATGCAGACAACCCTTTTCATCCCACACCCCTTTTGGGCAACATAGACTGTTGCGGTGTGAAATGAGAACCAACCAACTAACAGAATAAAAATCCATTGATTCCTAAAAATGCTAGGAATTGCAATCAAGACTCTTTGATTAAAAAAAAAATGCCATGAATCGATCTCGTTGATGAGTTTTTGGTTCTGAGAAATAATGAAATCAGATAGACAGGAAGTAGGCAAAGTCTCAAAATTCAATAATTTACCCCCCCCCCCCAACAACACACGCAAAATAATAATAATAATAACAACAACAACAACAACAACAACAACAACAACAACGAATAAAAACTTTGACCTTGAGACTTTTACAAGATCAATGTACTCATCTTATTAGAAATTGTCTTTGGCCTCTAGATTTTTCTTGAGACACAAAAGCCACCAATTACTTACTACTAATGAAAAAGATAATAAAAAGAATGACATAAATATAACTCGAGAAAGCTGCATTCATCTTCATCATATATGCGATATAGAATAGACAGGGAAAAGGAGCAGAAGTATATTTCAAGTTGTATAAAATATATCATGTACAATATTGCCAACAACTCAACTAAGCCCTTAGCTTATTTCTGATCAACTAAACTGCTCTTATTTCCCAATCTGCTACAACAATTATGTCAGTGCTTGGACAATAGAAGAAATAAAGAGGAATTGTCAATAAAGAAGGCAATAAGTATCCAGCAAGGAGAATGAACTACACGAGCATTTTAAAAGCCCAAATAAATGAATTTAATAAAGTAAAGGAGCTTACAGACAGAACAGTGATGACAACGTGGCGGTTTGCCATTTTGGCACCGACTACAGTAGCCTATCTCAGGTCTTCTTTCTGTTCCATCTGATGAGGAAGGCATGGTTGCGAAATCATCAAGAGGATTTCCACCTACACTTTGCCCCGGCAACCTTTTCCAATTTGCAGGAACAGCTCCAGGGTCTTGAATGACCACCATGAAATAACTCCATGACAGCAATAGAAGCTGCATAGTTGATCAACATTCTTAGAGACACCTGTGGTAGTTAATTATCAAAGCCAAAAATGTTATGTTCGTATAACTTCCAAAGGAACTACACTAATTATTATGCCATTACGTGCTTTCCATATCCAACCTGTATTTGGCCCAATAGTAAGTCCATGCATTCCAAACGGGCATGACTCTTCTCCACAAAAAATAAGTCCTAGGACTTATACAAAGTCACAGCTGGTGACAAGCATTTTGTTTCTACTTCTGCATGGTTGTATTGTATCCTCATAAAAATATTATCACGTCAAAAATTGCTGCAGTACCATCAAGATTAGCAGGACATCCTACCACTAGGGAAGATTTTGACACTTTAAATTTTAGATAGATAGATACATGCCTTATATGTATTTGCTCCAAAGAGAAAAGCTGATAACTCTTTGCATACATGACATATAACTCATTATTAGAAAAATTAATGCAACTTCAAGAAGAAGAATTCTCATTCTAATTCCTATCTAACCTCTAAGGCTCCACTCATACTCTTTGTGCACTAGAGTCAAACAAAGGTCATACAGCTTATGCAAAGCTGATAAACTATACGGTTGATAAGAATACCCTTTATTTGGTGAAATCCATCCTTAACACCCACCCTTTCTCTCTCACACTAGAGCAGGCCTGCATTCACTACCGCTTTGCACACAGGAGGGGGAAAAAGATTAAATGAGGCATGAATAGTTCTTTAAAGAATACAAGTAATATCACTCACTTTGAAATGTATTGTATAAAACCTCAAAATTTGGTCGATAGAAACTTCAGAATTTAGAATTTATTCCGTGAAATAAATAAATTAATGACTATCTAAACACGTCGTCTGCTTGAATCTACCTGACATGTACACTCTGCTAATGGAGTAGAGTTAAGGGAATGTGAGATTATGTTCTGCCTTTGAATCTACTGAATAAGCAAACTAGCTTTCTTGAAAGTTATTACCAGGAAAAGAGAGGAAAAAATCTAAGAAATGACACCTGCTGACCTCAAATTCTAGCAAAACCTAGATGTCAATAGATTTAAGCTTTCTTCCATTCAGGTACATGTTAGCTAGCTCTAGGCAAATCAAAACTACTGGACAGCAAACCATTGCTGCAAGCTGTCAAATTAATCAATCCATGCACAGCGCCTAAGACATGTCAGACATGATGCGACTCTCTCCGTCTTCCTTCTTTTCTCCAATTGATAGCATATAAATAATCACAATTCAGCTTTCATGTCTCTATGCAGCATATCCAAGATTGAAAATGGCAACTCACTGAAGACTCACTAACACACAGCTCATTGGAGCTGCCAATTTTTACCCAACTACAATACATGTCCATGGGTGAAGGACAGCTATGCATAAAATAACCAACTTTTCAACATAACAAAAACCGAGTTCAGTGAAAAAAGAAAAGCTCAAGGATTAAACTCTGACAGTAAATCTAACAGGTACTGGAAGCAATTAACAAGTCAGAATTACCAGGAGATGAAAAACGGCAATGATGGTGAAAGACAAGAAGGACATTGCACCTCCGTCGAGGAGGTGTGGGCCCCAGGTGAGGACAACAACGGCATAGTAGGAGACGGCAATTATAGCAAATACGAGGAAGATCATGAAATATCCTAGGAACTTGAGTCCGGAGCATAATCTAAACGGGTTCAGATCCATTCCGGGATGGGACAACCTAGTCCCGGTTGATGGCAGGAGTAAATTGGACGACCTTCGCACAGTACGAGGTGGGAATAACCGTTTGAAGATATCTGGAGCCAGATTTGAGCCTTTGAAACGTTAGTTTATGGACTGTATGAGGGTAAGAATTGTGGAATTAAAGAAAAGGTTGCAAGTTTTTCTTTACAGGAAGGGAGATGGCACTTTAAGGGAATCCCAGTTCTTGATCGAGTTCTCTAAACAAGTTCGAACGATGGAACCTGGAACCTGTAGATGAATCTATTTTGACCCGAGTACATGACAAAATGATTAACGGTAAAATTATTGTTTTCCAAAAAAAAAAAAATAGAAAAAAAAAGGTAATATTATTGGGGGCCCCACCCTACGGTGTGTTCAGCTGAGGTGACGGTGTGTGATTGGAGTTCGAGCTCCGAGTTAGCCGAAGTGCTTTCTTCATAGCATTGTAAATGTAAATATAATGTTTAATAAGATTTAGAGGTAAAAGTATAATTTCTTACAAGTTAAAATTAACAGGTATTATCAACTATTATATGCCAAGACCCATAGGGTTATTGCATTTTGAGTGGTTTTCCACACTCTTCATCAAAGTTTACGCTGGGTTTTTATATATACGGAAAGAAATTCCTGCATGTATATTTATTTATAAATAATAATTCTCACTACACTTGTATTAAGAGATGGACATTAAGAGAAATTGAATCCTACACACTTCAAAAAATTTTCATTCAAATTCTTATGGGATTGATCTCATCCCAAAAATTAACTTCAAACTATGTTGATGGCCGGAGAATATTGGATGGTGAGGCTTAATTTATCTAAGAATTGGTGTCATATTAAGCAAAACAGTTGGCGTTGTTTTTGTTGAATGCAAGCAATTGCATCATCTTGATTATTGATCAATGTATGGAAATAAAATTGATAGAGCGTTGCTGAATTTTTGGCTTAGTTTGTGAAGGCAACTAGTTGAAGCAAAGACTATGGATCTTCAATTTCCCTCCCCTAGAGCCACTATGTAATTAAAAATAAATAAATAAAATAGTACTTGACATAGATGATGATAAATTTCCCTATTCAACTAACCTATTTTCCTTTTTTTTCCCCTTCTTTTTCCCTAAATACAAATAGTTCCCAATTCTTTTTAAAAGTTCTATCATAGATTGTTTACTGATTAACTTTGAGATGGAATACAAACTACAAATCCTAGTACTAATTCAAAGAATAAAAATAGAATATTGTCCTTTTGCGGTGGAAATTGACGGTCAAGTTTGGAAAAGAAGATAATGGTAAAAAATGAGTTGAAATACAAACTGCAGATCATAATTCTAAATTAAAAATTAGAAATAGAATATTGTCTTTTTATAACGTAACAAACTGTCAAATTTTAAAAAGAAAATAATGGTATAAAAATTTTGTAGAGGAGTGACTTATTGCGAATAGACAATTATAATGTGTTATTTTTTGTAAGGGAAAAAATTACTTTAGAATGGTGATAAAGGTGAAACTCAGCACACTTCTTATTATTAAACAAAATTTTTGAAATAGTCACTCCGTTCTCAAAATTATCCTTTAGCAATTAATGTAATTCTCATTCATTCATCATTTAAAAAAAAATGGAAAATTAATGGACCATAATAATTTTCAAATGTGTCTCACTGAAAAAATGTGACTGTCATCTCTTTCATTGGGTCAAGGGAGGCCCAGCTCTGAACCAGGCGTAAGATAGAAAATTGGGCGTCAGTCCCGTGCACGAGCACGTGACTCCGACATCCGACAGAAAAAGATCCTCACCGCATTTTTCTGTCTTTACTCAAGTGTAATTTTCTTCCTCGTTATCAAAGGAAAATCCAAACTATCTTAAGTAGTGATCCTTAAATACCCACTGCACTCTCCTCACCAACGATTTCCTATTAAAGGGTAAATACTTTTACCTTTTCTTGTTTCAACAGCTCTCGAAGTTTCAAAACCCGCAATTTTACCCTTTCGATTTTGATATATCAAGTGATAGAATTACTCCAAGTTGGGTTTAGGGTTATTTTGCGCTTTTCTTGTGGGTTTGTGGCAAATTTTTGTCCGGTGGTTTAGCAGAGTAAGTAAAGGGTTAGTCTTTAAGTAAGCAAGAAAGCAGCAGAGATGCAGCAGCCAGGGCAGATGTTTCCCGTATCGCCTTCACTTCCTCTTACAAATATCACCACTGAGCAGATTCAGAAGGTTTTATTATGCTTTTTAATTGTCTTTTCCACTCGTCTGCGTATAGTTTATTCTGGGGTACTCACTCTGATATTGGTTATTTCTATGAGCTTATTTTTTTTGTTTGACTGATCATTTCTCTAGATTCTTTGTAGGAAAGTTTATGTTGTTGGTTACTGGAAACAGAAGTACTTCTGTTTCGTCCGTCTGTATAAAATGTATTGATACATGAGTTTTCTCAAGAATTAACTCAGATGTGACTAATCTAGTTACTGCATAATCAGACTGGTGTGTTTCACTTTTAAGGCTGATGCGAATTGGGTAAAGTGATGGATATTCTTCTACTTATTCACCTGTAACCTTAACAGTTCTCTAATTACTTACTCTGGATGACACTTTGCTGATGTTGTAGCTTGCATTTGTTAACTCGCTTATTGATTCATTTCTGTTGGCAGTTAAAAAAAACTGTCTTTTTTGTTCTGTATGCATTTGCATAATGGCAGTACAACATCTTCTAATAAATTTCACCTAACTATGATTTCAAGCTACTTCTTTTATGATGAACTTATTTCTCAGAGTTGATATATTCCGACATTGCTTGATAGCCTTGAGAACATATTAATTATGTCCACCTAACTATATTCAAACTAATGTATGCTGATCAAATTTGAGAATTAATGTATTTCCCGTTCGTTGGTACCTTTGTTAAATTCTAATTATACTCCTTTACTATGTAAAACTTGAAATGCTTGATCCAAATTTCGGGCTTTCTTTATGGTGCTTTGGGAGGTCATACCCATACCCATTTTGTCTTAGTTTCAGTGGATTATTATTGGTAAAATGATAAAGTGCAATCCTTTTCAGTATGCCATTTCTTTTTATTAGCTGAATAAAATTGGGTGTTGGTAGCAATAAATGTTCGGAAAGTAATGTAACTTCAGCTGGTATTTTTGACTATCTAAAAGCTAGGGGGCATATGCACTGATCTGATCTATGGCTCTGTCAAAACTAGCTGGCTTTTCCTAAACTATCCTTCTTTTTTTTCTTTGGATATCTCGGCAATCTCACTTGTAAAGTTTGCCTGAGAATCTTCACTTTTTCTCCTTAAATTTTCAAGCATGTAAAAATATCTACTGATGCAAATGTTTCATTTAGTTTGAGAAGACATCATACCGTTGTGGTTGCTAAAGAATGAAAACATTTTCTTCATTGTGTCTTAAGTTGCTTTCTGGTAGCCTTGCCCTGCGAATATGACCAGGATCTGTCTTTAGTACAAGATTAGAATGTGCGATATTTTGCCTGCAGTAGGTAAGACTAGTAAAGATTGAAAGTTAGGTGCACTTATTAAATGCCACTCATGCTGGATGAATATAGCTGAACCAAGGGTAATGAAGGTCACACTTCTCGTCATCACTCATTTTTCTGCAATATAATGACTGCAATGCTGCCAAAAATGCATCCATCCCATTTCTACTCCTGATAGCTGCCAATATAACTCTGAGTATACCTTCTTAGCTGCTTTGGTTTTGAGGAGTATTACCTATGTCTTTTAAATGGGTTATCTCCACAGTTTCCATGTTCTTCTTTTATCATTATCTAGCCATAATGCTTGCAAAAACACCTATTGCCAAAGCTGAAGGATTCTAAAATATAACTTATCGTGCAAAACCAAACATTTTCAGCAGTCCTTGCTGAGGCTCCCTCTAGAAAGCTGTTCGATTTTGGAGAGCTCCCTTACGCCAATTTGGCTTTTTTTTACCATTTTCAGCTTAGGATTTGGATTTTCTGGCATTTCATAGGGTTGTTTTTCAAGGTGAAACCTATTGACTTGATATGTAGCCATGACTCCAGGGGAGCTCTTGTGATTTTTTTTCAGCAGTTAGATGAGAAAGATGATCCTTTATGTGCAGCAGGAGGAGTTTGTAGAGGTGATTCAGTGAGTTGACCTGTCTTTCATGGGAAAAATTAAGGGGAAGTCACCATGCTAATGGGAAAGGATATTGTAGAGTCTTTAGCCTCATCTAGAGCACTGAATCTAGGGTACAGCAGGGGTCTCTGGAAGGCAACAACCTGATTATTTTCACGTTGCCAGTGGTGCTTAGTGCTAACAAGTAACAAGTGTATCAGGAGGTTTAAACCTTTAAGAAGCAGTTGAATTTACAAGACCATAGGACTCGATGACATTGCATCTACTTTAAAACTGACATACATGGAGGCAGGTAGTCTGATCCAGAAGTGGCAGCTATGGATGTGGCAGTATTAGGTGGTCTTAACTTCTCAGGAATGGGGCAGTAGTGCCAGATAGGGTAGACGTGGTGGCGCACGCTTTAAGGAGATGGGGGAGGGTCTATGAGTTGAGCATTTGGAAGCATTGGTGCTGAAGAATTTTCTTTTTCCAAATCATACAGTCTTGGAGGGCAAGCAAGGACATTGACTTGCTTTGAATTGCTCTTGGTTTTGAGTCAGAGTTTGGTGATGCCCCTGACAGGATGATGGTGTTGGTTGTCTGATATTGGTTCGTTAATGAAGGAGGTCAAGTGTAAATCATGTAATTTTGTAGCCACCATGATAATCAAGTTCCAGAAAATGTTAGCATCTGTTGCAGATTGGTTAAGTCTATATGAATTGGGTGCTTTGTATACCTATTTATCTTTGATCCGCATTAATTCTTTGCATCCCAACACCCACCCATACCCCCCACCCAAAATAAATAAATAAATAAACACACACACACACACACACACACACACACACACGAAAACACAAAAAGAAACCCAAAAACAAAAAGGTAAATAAATAGCTCTAGTCATTCCGGATTATAGAAAGATGAAAAGGTGACAAGAGTCAGCTAACTGGTTTTTGGTGACAAGAGTCAGCTGAGTGGTTTAGTGATGGAAAAAGATAGATGATCCGCACTAATTTCATGGTACTCCAGGTCCATTGTAGCCCATATAAAAATGTTCAATGCAGTAATTCATATACTCGTTTTTCCTAAAAATATGGATGGTGCCTTTTGAGTTTAGTAGTTGTGTAGTTTGACATTTGTTATTGAAGTGAATGCTTGCAAAATTAAACCAATCAGCACAGGCTAAGGATACAACTTACTACGTGATCTGTCGTATTTCTGTGGTTTTGATGATCGCTTCTTGTATATAGCTTGTCGTGATTTACAACAGATTTTCTGGTTTAGTTACACCGTGACATGCAACATTATTTCTCAATTCATTGCATAGTGCCTTGATGAGAACAAGAAGTTGATACTGGCAATTTTGGACAATCAAAACCTTGGAAAACTTGCCGAATGTGCCCAGTGAGTCTCTTTCCCCCCCCCCTTCTCCCTCCCTCCCTTTTCTTATGCACGCACAGACACGGAGCAGCAGCATATTCTTCTAAAATATGTGATTCTTTGAATTGGCTTTTATTGATGAGGTTTAATTATTGATAAATGACAGCTGGTGATGTATCTTATGTCAAAGATGGTGACATTTAGCCTTTTTGAGTCTTTTGTATCATGTATGGTTATGTACAGCTGGAGGTGAAATAGATACTGTCGCTGTCTCATGGTTTCTCATTCAACTACTTTCGCCATTTTACTTGATGCTAACAACAAAACTACAAAACTTTCAAATCTTAATTTTGTGGTTTATCTCATAAATTATTGGTTGGAATTCACAACATTTTCCTTCTTCCCTTTTCTTATTTGTGCTGAGCATAAGATTATCAGTGACCTGGGAACTGAGTTTTCATTGATGGGTATCTTTTGTTACTAGCTGTAAGAGATTTTCCTAATGATCACTTTTCCAATATTCATTAGTAAGGCATTAACCAATTATTATAAAAAGGATAATGTTACATATCCACCCCATCTCGTGTTCACCTTCTATCTACCCCATTCAATTACTTACATATTGCAATAATTTGCTTCTTGTTTATCGCGATATATAAGTAAATTCGATGAGGTGGATAGGAGGTGGACACGAGATGGGGTTGATGTTTAGCATTATGCTTTAAAAAAAAAATCACTATTTTTTTTTCACCCTATCAATCTGTACGATGCGTGTGCAAGCATGTTTATGTATGCACGTCTTAGATAGGTACCATTTATATGCTGGGTCCCTTTTATTTGATCTTAATCTGTGTGTTGAATATGTAAACCCCTGAGAAGCATAATTGCTTATTATTGCAAGTCATAGGCCTGGCAAAGTTATAGGACACTGGATAGTACTTGTACATTTTACTGAAGGAACATATTATTGTGATTTTGGCTTCTGATATGTTGTTCTGGATGATAAGGTACCAGGCTCAACTTCAGAAGAATTTGATGTATTTGGCTGCAATTGCTGATGCTCAACCCCAGACACCTGCGATGCCTCCCCAGGTAGTCCAATTTCAGTGATATGACTGACGGTATCGTAAATTTTCTGCGTATTCATATGTTGGCATGTGCAGATGGTTCCGCACCCTGCAATGCAACAAGGAGGATTTTACGTGCAGCATCCTCAAGCTGCAGGCATAGGTCAGCAGCCAGGTATATTTCCACAAAGAGCACCTTTACAGTTCAACAATCTACATCAAATGCAAGACCAACAGCAGCATCTACCCCAACAACATCATCTGCAGCCTCAACACATGCAAGGGCTTATGGGTATGCGTCCTGCTGGGGCAACTAATGGGATGCACCCTGCAAA